>JADDOH010004765.1:0-212675 GCA_016648135.1 Agrypnia vestita | reverse complement strand
CAAAAAGGGTGATAACCGGCACGCGAGGATTTTAACGTTCCGTGTATTGTCCGTGTCTGTCGCCTTCAGAATAAATTTTACGGATATTTCTGATAAATACTATTGCAGTGGTCTACGCCCAGTGCATTGCTAGTAGTGTGGGTGGGGGGAGGAATATTTTTTCTCTTTTATTTTTTGTTTTTTATGGGCTTTATTTTATTTAAGGGGTCACCACCAATATTTAAATACTGGGGTATCTAAATATTGGAATATATATATATATATATATATATGTTATAATGAAGGTTTTCACGGGTGTTAGAAATGTTAGTATTGATTTCTTTGGGGGTAACCCGCGTCAAAATCTGGTCCTCAGAAGGACCATTCGTCAACCGACGTTTCGCCTGAATCACAACAGGCATCTTCAGGTTGCTTGTTAATAAATTTCCGTCACGAGGGGCAGTGCGAACACGTCCGTTCGTATCGGAAGCTTATTACCAAGTTAGAAAGCTTATTACCAAGTTATTATCGGAAGCTTATTACACTTGGTAATAAGCTTCCGATACGAACGGACGTGTTCGCACTGCCCCTCGTGACGGAAATTTATTAACAAGCAACCTGAAGATGCCTGTTGTGATTCAGGCGAAACGTCGGTTGACGAATGGTCCTTCTGAGGACCAGATTTTGACGCGGGTTACCCCCAAAGAAATCAATACTAACATTTCTAACACCCGTGAAAACCTTCATTATAACATATATATATATATATATATATATTCCAATATTTAGATACCCCAGTATTTAAATATTGGTGGTGACCCCTTAAATAAAATAAAGCCCATAAAAAACAAAAAATAAAAGAGAAAAAATATTCCTCCCCCCACCCACACTACTAGCAATGCACTGGGCGTAGACCACTGCAATAGTATTTATCAGAAATATCCGTAAAATTTATTCTGAAGGCGACAGACACGGACAATACACGGAACGTTAAAATCCTCGCGTGCCGGTTATCACCCTTTTTGCGTGAATTACACAGTTTTCTCTAAAGTGTGGAATTCTAATTTTTTTGGTTAGTGTACAAGGCGACACAAAACATGGCTTGAATGGTAGATGCCCAACTCTGAGGTCAGCCCCTATTTCAGCTGCAGGAAGCGTTGTACAATCGCTACAACATTGGAATCGATCAGCCAACAGAAGACTAATTTAAGCTATAACTAAATATATTTAAGCTATAACTATATATATTTAAGCTATAACTATATATAACTTTAAGCGGACTTTTGCGATGCAAGGCTTAGAAATTTAGAACCTTTTACTAAGGCATGTGAATGTAAAATTATTTGAAAATTCGTAAAAATATTTTTTTTCACTGGTAATTATGAATTATGGTCCTTCCTCCAACAAATTTTGTATTTAATCATGCCAGGTCTTTTGCGGACGCCTCTTTTTCGATAAATTGTACTTATTGATTTATTTAATTTGTTGTAAATATTTTTTTTATATCTAAACATATTTCGAGTATTTTCATTGGCTGCAAAGGTAATAATTTTTTTCTTTATATATTAATAATCCAAATTTACATAGGTATATATATTTTTCTTTTAACTCGAGCACAATTTTTGGAATCGCCACTCAGCTAGCCCTTGGGTACGTTCCTGAGTGTTGGTGTATGTTGTAGCTGTGTAATATTTAAAATCATGTGTCAAACATAACAAGTATAATAACAAATAAAAACATGAAATACACAATAATTATAATAATAATAATAAAAAAAACATAATTTCACATTTTAACGAGACTATTAAAGTTACATGAAAAAATACAATTTCAATTACTTATTGGATTGAACTTGAAATAAAGAAGGTCATTAATGTTTTATTGTAATATTTAATACAGTCCGACATCTACCAATGTATAAAACTTTTAATAAATTGTGGGTTATTTTTTAAACTGCTATTTACCTTCTGTGTATAGTTTTCTGGGATATTCTGCCGTGTATATGTAACCTCTCTGGCCAACGTTTCGAATCCCATTACAGGGTCCATCATCAGGGCTGATGTGATGAATGTGTGTTGAAGTGTAGGTTAAGTATTGCCTTGCAATACCGTACCGAAGTGAGGGTGTCTTCATGTTATGTTAAGTACTGGATTGCAGTACCGTGTCGAAAGTAGGGTGTGTGTTGCGTATCTACTTATGGATGTCGGACTGTGCGGATCGTCGATTTGATTTCTCCTGCAGCGTTGGATACCACGAGGTTTTTAACTTAAGACCGTCATCCCTATTAATGTTTACCGGGTGCTTGTAAATTTCAAGCTGAGAACTTTCTAGATACGGGACACCATTTTTCATTTGAGCCGAAAATCCTAGGAAAGCCCAAAAGTCACCACACGCGCCTGGTCAAAGAAGCAAATACGTAAACTTAAATAATCTATTTCTCAGTCATTTATCGAAAGATTAAAAAAATAATTCACTGGTATATTAGTTCCCGTCATCCAATCGAGCTGAAATTTTGCAAATCGACTAAATGTCCATGACAATGCATTCTTACCTACTATTGGGGTCATACATACACACACGCACATAACGAAATGCAAATTTATCTCAGCACGAGCACCTACTTTCTGGTACAATTCTAAAATTGTTCAAATGATGGACACTTTAGATTTATCTCTCTATCTGAAATTGCTTCAAAATAAATTTGTTGTTATTCTGTAAAAATTTTCCATCGTATCAAAATGCCAGTAATAATTAATACAATTCTCAAGTACTGAAGAAAAAAAATTTTTCACGTTTATCTTTAATTTAATTTAGTACCAATATGATATAAATGAATATTTAAGTTAAGAAAACAAAAGTAAAGGGTGATTTTTTAGAGGCGGAAAATTTTTAATTGAAATAAAAAATACAGAAATATGTTATTAATATCCATAAAATTGACTCAATTTGACAGATAATTTTATGGCATTAATATTTGAATATAATTTTGAGCATGTGGCCGCCGTGGCTGTTTAATTTTCACAATACAAATGTATTTATTTATTTTATTTATTCATTTGGATATATTTACAGATATAAGAAAATGATAAATATATATGTGAGAGTGTAATTTGACAGTATTGAATTTATTAACTGTAATAATAAACCAGAAATAATTGAGCACTTGGAAGCCAACATTCGACACATTATTGCCAAAATACAGCTTGATTTACTGCGAAGAGTGTGTGAAAATCGAACCTACAGATAACGCCATATACGCGCAATCCACGGCGGCCACATTATCGGCATAATATTTAAATATTAAAGCCATAAAATTACCTGTTAAATACAGTCAATTTTATGGATATTAGAAACATATTTTTATTTCAATTTAAAGTTCTCTGCCTTAAAAAAAACACCCTTTACTTTTGTTTTCTTGACTAAGAGATTCATTGGTATCATATTGGTACTAAATAACATTTAACATCAGGGGAAAAAAAATCATTATTTGTATTATTGTATTAATTTTTACTGGCATTTCAGCAATTTATATACAATATTTAAATAATAAGGTATGGAATAACTAGCTGGGGTCTAACTTGCAAAACTAATATTAGAAAAATCCAAAATATTCAAAATTCGGCAATAAAATTAATAAATAAAGAAAGTGCTACTAAAGATATACCTACAGGAAACAAGGCTCTATACCAATTAATGCTATCTTGTGGTACAAACTAATTACATGATATCATGAAGATGGGACATATAAGCATAGATTGATTCATAAAGATAGTACCAGATTTACGGTTAAAGAAGGACTACGAATACCGAAGGTCATAAATAAATATGGACAAAGAACATTAAAATATGTCATACCAAAAATATTAAATAAAATCCCATGTCGTGTCAAAATGGATATTAATAAAAAAGGGCAAAATACAGAATTAATGAATATGTTACTAAATAAAAGAGACTTATTTTGATTTTGGTAATATTTGTATTGTTTCTTGTATTGTATTGTCGATTTGTATTTGAGTTTATAAGATCTATTGTAATTAATTAATATGAATGTATTTCTGGTAAATACAATTTTCTTGACATTATATATATATATATCTTATATATTATAATATATATATATATATATATATATATATATATATAAAATTCTCTATCAAATAAAGTCAATTTAATAGATATCAAAAATATTTTTCTATGCTTTATTTCAATTTAAAGTTTTCCGCCTCTAAAAAAAACACCCTTTACAATAAAATCGAAACCGAGATCTCGCATATAAAGGATTTATAATGAAAATGTTGTCTTTATGGGTTAATTTTTATGAATATCTATAAACCTATTGTAACTTGATCGAATCGATCGTATAAAACATAGCTTGACTGAATTTCCTGGAGTCGTTTTTGTAAAACGATTTGTATTACGTTTCACCTTAATTTTGTATTGACATAATAAACAATAGTCGTTTCACCAGACTGAAAACACGAGACTAAAATAATGTACCTATCTGCATATCATCAATTTTGGGCTTCACGTAAACATATTTATAATAAAATACATACAATTTGAATAAATACATACGTATCGTGTCCCATTGTTTGAGAACCTTGAATTCAAATTGATTTTTCTTCAAATGTAAATCAGTTTTACATATGTGGTGTAGGAACATTTTTATTTCGGGTACCGACTCACTCGAAGGGATAGTATAATATTTTTAACATATCAAACCCACGTGCGAGTATATTGGTCGTACTTGACATTAATTTTTAATTTTATTATTAAAATTAATATAATTATATTTAAATGACAAAATATATATAAGTGTACAAATAAGTTTCCGCCGTTTTTTTTATCAAAAATTAAGCATCTATTGTGAAAGAATGGAACCTACTGTTTTATTCAAAGTATCGTTCATCGCTTGCCACCATTTTTTCCCATCTTTCTGGTAACATACGGATACCGCGTTGGAAGAATGCTTCATCTTTGAGGCTATCCACGAATCGACACAATTTTTGGTATCTTCATATGATGTGAAGCGTTGCTCAGACAGGTCATGTGCCATCGATCGAAACAAGTAGAAATCAGAAGTAGCAATGTCTGGTGAATACGGCGGGTGGGTTAAAAGTTTCCAATTGAGTGTTTCCAAATAGCTTTTGACCGGCGCCGCAACATGTGGATATAATTGTATGAATAAAACAAAATAAATTTTACATACCTTACAGTTCTGTTACCTATACATATTACAGTTTATTAATACACATTTGTATTGCAGTTACACCATTTATTATTGCACAATTCAATCCCTTAGTAATCAAAACATAACATTCTTTCTAAACCGAGTCTCCTCAAGTAAAAACATATTTTTACAAAATACACTGCGCTTTAGCTTGACCTTTGGATAATTTATAAAAAATGTAAAAACTCGTAGTAATTTTTTTAAACAAGTCGAATGCATTGGAACCAGCCGTCGAATCAGACAGCGTACCAAGTAATTTACGTTAATTCATGTCTATGTATTTTGGTGGTCTTTATATATTACATACAAAATTCTTTTTTATAATATACTAATAAAAAGGGCATTTCTTGACTCAGACGCGCATATATTATATCATACCTGTAGAATTTTTTTTTTTTTTTTTTAAGTAATTTTCGTTAATTCAAATATATTATGTACGTTATAATATGTACATTTAAGTAATAAGTTACATAAATTACAAATATAGTAAAATACGGTGAATAAAATACAATACAATTATTATTTTTTCGTTGCGGGGAATCGATCTTTAGCCTCGTGCATCGAAGGCGGGAATAGTAACTGAAGAAGCATGGCGTAAAAATAGTACCTTAAAAATATCCTATAAAAGTTCTTTATTAATACCAGATTGTTACAAAGTTCAAGAGAGTTAATTAATTTTTAAATAAAATTTTCTGTGAATATCAAAATGTTTGTAATGTACAAAAATATTGCATTAAATTTTTCTTATCATCATGTTTGTAATGTACAAAATCAAAATGTTTGTAATGTACGAAATCAAAATGTTTGCAATGTACAAAAATTAAATGAACAAACATATTGCATTAAATTTTTCTTAAAAAATTTACTTATATTGGCACCGTAGTCTACTAGAGGAGTAGCAAAGATGGCAGATCACTTGCTTAGTAAGCATGTAAAAGGAGCCGTTATCGATAATCGGCATCAGTAAAAATAATTCTGTGAGTTCAGCAAAACTACCAATTAAGAGATAAAAAAACCCCTTTTTTATTTAAAAAAAAATTAAGTAAAATAATCAAAATAAGTAAAAAATTATAATTAATATAAATTAACTTTGTTTAAACCACTTATTTATTGAAAAAAATCAACATGTTTCAAAGCCAATGGCTTCTTCATCAGGAAAACAAAAATAATATTTAAAAATCGAAGTATAGATCAAAATATTAAAAAGTTATATATGGAAAATAATAATATAAAGTACCTGATTAATATGAAAATAAATAAAATAAAAATAAATGATTGTGATTATTTTTATATAGGAAAAACGTGTAGAAATTTTGAAATTAGAATTAAAGAACACTTAAGGTGTTTAAATAGTAATAATTATTCTGAATTTGCTAACCATCTTTTGGCTACGGGTCATTCTTTTGATATTAATAAGGGTTTACAAATTTTACATACAAATTATACAGAATCACAATTTGATAAATTAGAAATTTTGGAAATAAGAAAGAGTGTAAATAGTAAATTGAATATTATAAATAATCAGGTCCTTTTTGCAAATAGTTATCTTTTAAATTTATTTTCATATTAGTTAGGGACTTTATATTATTATTTTCCATATATAACTTTTTAATATTTTGATCTATACTTCGATTTTTAAATATTATTTTTGTTTTCCTGATGAAGAAGCCATTGACTTTGAAACATGTTGATTTTTTTCAATAAATAAGTGGTTTAAACAAAGTTAATTTATATTAATTATAATTATGTTACCACAAAATAAATTTGCTACATTTGAAGAAAAAAAATTATAACATAAATGAACTAGTAATGCTTGAAGGTGACTATGACACATTGTCTTACGACTGTCTTATGCTGTCTGTACATTTATTTTTGATGGTAGTTATTGTCGATTCAAGTAGATATTGGAGTCGAGGTCTGGTAGTCAAAAGAAGTCACTATTAAAAGGTAGAAGGCATTTGCGATGGGGCTGTATCTGAGTTAGTTAAAGATTTTCTGGTTCACCACATCAATTTGCAGAAAATTAATAATAACTATCAAAATATAGAATTTTGAATTCTTTGGACACGTTATCCGCAATGAAAAATATAATCTAAGCTTGCAGGGGAAGATACAAAGCAGCAGATGTAAGCGTAGAATGAGGCTGCTCTGGCTGCATAGCATCAGAAAGCTTTCAATGTTAAGTTCCTAGTGATATTATTATATGTTAGTTAAGATAAATTACAGAAGACTCACAGAGACGAATCTATTTATTCATGGAAAACGCATATGGAAGCTATTTATAGAGTGGCCCAGGGGTGATCACTTTACACAATGCAACATTAAAAAATTCCACCGTAAGAACATCCACACAGTATCAACATTTTTAAAGTTTTATGTATAGGTACATATGTTATAAATCAGTATTCTTATATATCTTACAAGGATAAATCAGTTTTTTTTTAACATATTTTCTAGCTCTAAAATATTAGGTCCTTACATATGAAATTGACGTTTAGTATGGGAGGAACATAAAGCCGATTTTTTTTTATTATAATATATTTATTTAATCAAAGTATGTACCATTGCTATCTATGCACTTTTGCCATCTCATAGGTATTTCACCGGTCCCTTTACTAAAAAAACCATTCGGACGGGAATCAATAAAATCTTTGAAGGCGGTTTGGACTGCCCCATCGGAGTTGAATTTTTTCCTTTGCAAGAAGTTATCCAAATTTCGAAAAAAATGGTAATCTGTTGGAGCAAGGTCCGGAGAGTACGGTGGATGTCTTAGACATTCCAATTGAAGCTCCTCTAATTTGGTAGCCGTCTGTTGTGCAGTGTGTGGTCTAGCGTTATCATGAAGCAGCAGTGGCCTAGAGCGATTAACCAGCCTCGGTTGTTTAGCAGCTAGCTTTTCCATCATGGTTTGCAGTTGCTGACAATAGACATCTGCCGTAATCTCTGGCCAGATTTAAGAAAGCTGTAGTGAACGACACCAGCACTAGTCCACCAAACGCTCACAAGTAACTTTTTTGGAGTCAATTTTCGCTTGGGGCATGGTTTGGCTGGTTCGACAGGGTTCAGCCATTGCGATGAGCGCTTCCGATTATCGTACAGGATCCACTTTTCATCACAGGTAATGATTCGATTTAAAATCCCTTCATTATTGTGCCGGTTGAGTAATGCAACGCAGCAGTCAACGCGCGTTTGTTGATTTGCTTCACTCAATTAGTGAGGTACCCACCTTTCAAGCTTTTTCACCTTACCAATTTGTTTCAAGTGGATTAAAACAGTTTTATCACTAACACCGCAGCCTGCAGCTAACTCGGATGTGGTTTGCGATGGATCCGCTTCCACAATAGCCTTCTATTCTTCATTATCAACTTTGGTCTCCGGCCGTCCACGGGGCTTGTTCTGCAGGTCAAAATTTCCAGAACGAAAACGTTGGAACCAAAAACGCACTGTGTTTTCTTTTGCGGCACCGTCGCCATACACATCATTAATCCTTCGAGCCGTTTCTGCAGCACTGGTGCCACGGTGGAACTCGTACTCGTAAATAACGCGATATTTCAAGTTTTTCATTTTGTAAACTGAGTGACGCAAAGAAAAAAACAATTGAGGAAAAAACAAATGAATTATAATTTTCAAAACACAAATACATGAGTAAATAGCTGTATAAATTTGGATTTGGAATTCCTAGCCAAAGAGAAGATATTTGAGATCAAATTTGCCAGTACGGCAAAACCTCAATTTCATATGTAAGGACCTAATATAAAACAATATTTTATCTTTTATATATTTTATTTTCTTAGGTTAATTAAAAATTAATCTTATTTCATTTCAATGGGAAGAAATTCACATTTTTTATAATGCAAAATATGCAAACCAATCAAATTGTGCATATTAACATGGATAATTATAATTAATATATATTTATTTAGCAATTAGAATTACAATTTTGCTTCTTTCAGAATAGTAGATATATAATATATTTTTTTATATTTTGAAGCAGAAGCAGAAAGATTTGAGTATTCATTTCATGTTACCATTTTATTCATACATATGTATAGTGCAGCTGGGATGTTGTTGTTTTCAATAATGATATGTTTACATTATTTTTACTTCTCGAGAGCTGTCTGATGCAATCTGAAGAAAGGATTTTGTGAATAAAATAATCTCTGTAGATGTGGTAAAGATATGTTTTTTGTAAAGGACACAAATAGTTGGAACATCAAGCCTTGAAAAAGCTGCACTGTGTATCAATACGATTTTCAATATGATTTGAATAATTATTCTCTGAATTGTATATATTGCTATAAAATAAAATTATATGTTCCCCAACCGATGTGGTCGTAAACTTTCGATAGAAAACCGCCCAAAAAATATAGATTTTAGAAAATATATTAAAAAATGATAACTTTGTTTACTTTTACTATTTGTTTATAACGATTAGAACGTTAACGTTTCCGATGCTAACGCATCTTTTTCGGTGATGTTACTAAACTTAAGACGAAAGAACGACGTGGGGTGAAGTTTAGAGTTTGGTGGGAATGCAGGCCCAGAAGAGGGGACGTAATAGATGGAGTTTGAATATTGATTACATTTTTGTTTCTTTCCTTTTTTACATATGTTTATTAAATCTATGCTATTACTGTCGAAACGATGACCTTCACTTTTCGTGTGGTCTGCCATTTCTGAATTGATTGTATTTTTTTAATTCTCCTCAAATGTTATTCGATCCTTTCTCTCTATTCTTCTAGTCTGTCCAACGTATGACGCATTACAATCTTGATAAATAAATAAATAAAATAAATTGCAAATTAATACCGTAGATTTAATAATCATAAGTATGTAAAAAAAACTAACCCGTAAAAACCGAGTTTTTATCATACTCCCTTTCTCATTTGTATTGTTTCCAATTTGATATTCTATCAACATATTCCTCTTGTTTTAAGTTCATGTGGAAAATCTATTCCATTGATATTATTATCCTTAAAACTTATAGAATATTGAAAACGTAATAATTAATGTAGGGGGGCACGATCGGACCCATGGCTCGAGTCAGACAAGTTGAAACAGGTTTCGCGCCTTCTCCACGCGTCGGGTTCTTTTATCATTTGTATGGTTTCCAATTTGAAAAAAAAGTTAAAATTTCTAAAAATCCAAAATTATACTATAATTAAATATTTTCAATGAATTTTTGTAAGATTATTTTTATCGTCTCCACGAGTCTGCCTGCAAAGTTTCAGCTCGATTGGATTACGAGAAAGGGGTTTAAAATCGATCGAAAGTTTTTTCGGCAGACAAGCAGACGTTACGAGTTAAAAAAATGGGAGTAAAAAGAATGAAACTATATATTTTAGAAAACTAAGCAATTAATATTAACAAAAATGTAATCAATATTCAAACTCCATCTGTTACATCTCCTTTTCTGCACCTAATGACCACGCCCACATACCCACCGGACTCAAATCTCCACCCCACTCCTCACGCCGTCCTTTAGTCTTAAGTTTAGTATTATTCAAGATGTTGCGTTAGCATCGCAAACGTTCGTTATAAACGAATAGTGAAAGTAAACAAAGTTATCATTTTTTAATATGTTTTTTAAAATGCTCTTTCACAGAGTTACACAAGAAAATTTCGAAAAATAGATATTAGATAGGTAGGTGTATTATTTTTATAAAATATATATCAATATTTTAAAGAATGTTATTATTTTCACTATCGACACGCCCGCCGTTTATTTACACTAATAACAGTATAATGAGTAATAGATAATGTATGATGAATATTAGGTCCTTACATATGAAATTGGCGTTTAGTATGGGAGGAACATAAAGCCGATTTTTTTTTATTATAATATATTTATTTAATCAAAGTATGTACCATTGCTATCTACGCACTTTTGCCATCTCATAGGTAGTTCATCGATCCCTTTACTAAAAAAACCATTCGGACGGGAATCAATAAAATCTTTGAAGGCGGTTTGGACTGCCCCATCGGAGTTGAATTTTTTCCTTTGCAAGAAGTTATCCAAATTTCGAAAAAAATGGTAATCTGTTGGGGCAAGGTCCGGAGAGTACGGTGGATGTCTTAGACATTCCAATTGAAGCTCCTCTAATTTGGTAGCCGTCTGTTGTGCAGTGTGTGGTCCAGCGTTATCATGAAGCAGCAGTGGCCTAGAGCGATTAAACAGCCTCGGTTGTTTAGCAGCTAGCTTTTCCATCATGGTTTGCAGTTGCTGACAATAGACATCTGCCGTAATCGTCTGGCCAGATTTAAAAAAGCTGTAGTGAACGACACCAGCACTAGTCCACCAAACGCTCACAAGTAACTTTTTTGGAGTCAATTTTCGCTTGGGGCATGGTTTGGCTGGTTCGGCAGGGTTCAGCCATTGCGATGAGCGCTTTCGATTATCGTACAGGATCCACTTTTCATCACAGGTAATGATTCGATTTAAAATCCCTTAATTATTGTGCCGGTTGAGTAATGCAACGCAGCAGTCAACGCACGTTTGTTGATTTGCTTCACTCAATTCGTGAGGTACCCACCTTTCAAGCTTTTTCGCCTTACCAATTTGCTTCAAGTGGATTAAAACAGTTTTATCACTAACACCGCAGCCTGCAGCTAACTCGGATGTGGTTTGCGATGGATCCGCTTCCACAATAGCCTTCAATTCTTCATTATCAACTTTGGTCTCCGGCCGTCCACGGGGCTTGTTCTGCAGGTCGAAATTTCCAGAACGAAAACGTTGGAACCAAAAACGCACTGTGTTTTCTTTTGCGGCACCGTCGCCACACACATCATTAATCCTTCGAGCCGTTTCTGCAGCACTGGTGCCACGGTGGAACTCGTACTCGTAAATAACGCGATATTTCAAGTTTTTCATTTTGTAAACTGAGTGACGCAAAGAAAAAAACAATTGAGGAAAAAACAAATGAATTATAATTTTCAAAACACAAATACATGAGTAAATAGCTGTATAAATTTGGATTTGGAATTCCTAACCAAAGAGAAGATATTTGAGATCAATTTGCCAGTACGGCAAAACGCCAATTTCATATGTAAGGACCTAATATTACACTGTTTATAGCAGAGGTATATTATATTTTCGGTCCTATTAACTCACTAGGGTGGCCGTACTCAACCTGCGGCCCGAAACACATTTATTATCAGGGATGTGATTTAAAAAATCTGGCATTCTATGTTTTGAATAGGGATGCATATATACGATAGTGGTATATAAAAAAAAGTATATACGATACCGATACCGATACCGAAGCGGATAGCGAAGATTTCAAAAGTGTAAAAAGTTGTGGGCTTAGATTAGAAACAGACGAAATGACTTGTGCAATATTAATTTAGAATGTTTACTTTATAATGAAATTTAAAAAATTGTAATTTAACAGAACATTACGTTCAGATTATTATATGAGTAGCTTGTTGGTGGAGTGGTCATGACGCTCGCCTAGTGACCTGGTGGTTCGAGTTTCATTCCAGGACACCAGAATCTAGTCTTATTTTCATAGCACGGGCTTTTGGCTTAGTTTAAGAATATTGATGCGATATGTATTTTGTTTTCGGAATGAAATTATGAAACCCGGGGATTCCCCGAGCGTAGATAAATTGTGACGCATTTAAACATGAACGAATTAAGCGCGAAGATGGCGTGTTTACACATGCATTATCTAGTGCGAAATTCAAAATATATCGGCGTATCTGCAAATTGATGTCGCCGATTTCGATATATCGGAAAACTCACCATATCTCCGATACATCGGTATCGGATACATCCCTAGTTTTGAATATCTTGAATTATGCGCGAATAATCGAGCTAAAAAATATTTGATAGGTATATTAATATGAAAATTGATGAAGCGGCGGCGCGGGTTTCAATCGATATCTACTGTTCGTCCTATATTAATTTTTTATCGTTATCTAAATACATATAATAATTTCCTTGTCTGTCTTTTCCGTAGCTTCCTGGAATTAACGGCTCAAAACGAAATTATACGGCTGAAGAAAGACTCGAACCTTGGACGCACGGACGGCAACGCGGCAACTAACCGACATATCCACCACCGATTCTCCATGACCCATCAAAAATTTACTATATAGGTATACACAATGAACAATTAATATACGCCTCCTATGTTCGACAGGCTTTTAATTATGTGTAATAAATAAATAAATAATACTCCGTGATTTTTCACGGAATATAATTTAAATATTATTTATTTATTATGTGTACGGCTAGTATCAGTCTACATATCTAATGTTGTGGTTCACGTAACTTAGCAAAAACATGTGTAAGTGGCCCGAAGAAAAAAAGATTGAGTACGCCTGCACTAGACCATGGCCCCCATTGAAACAAAGAGTATTTATGTCTGATGTTTATTTAGATGCACCTTGAAGATTATAATGATAAAAATACTACATTGAATTTATAAAGTGTTTAACATTAAAACCCACGTGAGTATGTAAGTTCTCACATACGCACGAAAAAACTTGCACTGTTGCAATAACTTTAAATGTTTGTAGAAAAGATCAGTTTTTAATAACATATGCAGATAACATACGTACCTATATATAAGATCAATTTTTTACGAAAATGCGGGAATGGTCGAAAATTCCAACGACACGCGGCGGCTGACAGTCATTGTTTGACAGCAAAAACCACAGATAAACGAACGGGCGATCCCAGTGAATATAGTGACGAGTGTAAAAAAGTACTATAAAAGTATATAAAGTAAACTAAAAAAGCATGCGGATTAATCTAGTAGCTAGTCTGTGCGATAGAAACAGCGATGTAAGTGTAACAGATACAAGTGAGATATTACTGGGTGAGCGAACAGTGCGAATTGCGGAATAGTTCAATGCAGTTTATTTGTGTCCACTGACTTTGTGATTGAAATAAAAGTTTGATAAATTTATAGTGTTTCATTTTGCCTTCCACCTCCACGAACCCGTGATTACATAAAATAATTTAAAAAGTAAAACGATAAAATTCAACATTGAAAAACTGTTTTAACATCAAATAATACAGAATTATTAAAACTGTGACACCATTTTAATGTTGATTTCTTTAATAAAAAGTTTAACAAACTTTTATATTTTCAACGAATAAAATAATATGCAATCATTATGGTGAGCCAATATGACGTAGTTGTTTGGTCACGTTTTCATCACATATTTTTCTGAGATCACTCTACTAAAATTTTTTGGAGTGAGAGGGGGCAACTTAGGGGAAAAAAAGGGGAGAGAGGAATATTTGTATTTGTTGAAGTCTTACGTTAAAATTAAACAAAGTTTCTGTACTCTTAATTTGCATCAAATTAAAAATTATATCACCAGGTTCGTTACTAACGCTATAATGTCGCTAAATTTCGCTAGATGGTGCTGTTCTCAGTTTTAATTTTCCTTAAAAAAGAGTCAAAACGCACCCTTTTGAAAAGTTATTTCCATAAAATATTAGAGTAATTAAAGTATAAAGGGATTATTATATAAATTATATATTTTTTATTTAAATCAATATACAGTAAAGGTACGTCATTTTTTACTTACATTTTGGGTTATAACTAGTATATAATGAATATGGTATATAAGGAAAATACGCTACTTCGTTTTTTTCTAAAATATTTGGTTATCAAAAATTCAGCAGTGTTCTAACTCCAATCCAATACATACATTGAATGTTAGAAGTTGAATGTTAAGAATGAAAGTAGATTATTGATATACTTTCATTCTTACGTTTAAACTTTCTTTAAATGTGTTAATATTACATAAATAATATCATATGGGAATAACTGCCACAAAACAGGTTTTACCTAGTGTGGAAGTTATTAGTAACTTGTAATAACAAATGTAAATAAACAATAAAAATAAACAAATAAATAAATGCATTTGTACCCTGTATACGTTGATGAAGACCACCACATTCAAAAACCGTTATGAAACCCTTATTTCGATACTTAATGTAATTATAAAGTTCTGTTTAGAATTCATAAGAAAAATGGTACTTTTGTCTTTGATGTGCATTTTGTACACAGGGTAAATGACAAATGTCAAAGACTGAATGGAAAAGCTGCATTCATGTGCATTATTTATTCTGCGTGCAGCCTGAGAACTCTTTACAAGGAGAAATCCTTGGTGCGAAGTAGACTCGAGAGTGGCTCGATGATTTGGGGGCCACATGAGCTTGTGTACTCTCTTATGGTAGATAAAGTACAAAAAAGTTTCCATGATATCTTCACCATGAAAAGAGAACGGGCATTATATTTGGTATTACCCAACCGAGTTTTTCCAGGATATGATGACTACAATTATTTAGAGACTACAAGGAATGTGTATTTGATGATTATCGATTGTTGCGCGATACGATCGATAATTCTGAAATTATGCGGAGAGATGGTTTGTATGTTCCTGACCTTAGACAGCTTGAGCATAGATTGTTTCACATTCCAATATACAGGACCAATCTACCAATGGTTATGCCTGTTGGAAGAGCTACTGCTAGTGAACAATATCACTCTGGACATTGATTCTCCTACGCCTTTGATATGAATGATTTTATGTGTGTTTAATATTTGTTTTTGTAATTAATATTACTATATATATATATATCTAACAGATTGGTAAAGTGTACATTAAATATAATATAAAGTTTAACGAAAAATATAATAAAATGTATACATAATAATGACATAAAGTGGTAAGAAAATACTTAAAACACAGATACAAATATGTAAAGATAAATATAATATAAAGTAAAAAGCAAGTATATAAATAAATAACAAAATAAAAAAAATAAAAAAGATAAAATAAATTCGACAAATACTAGTAATCTTTCAATACAGCTTTCAATATATGTTTTAATAATATACAATTATTGGCAAAGACGTCAAGTTGCTCGTATCTGTTTGCTAGTCTAGGAAATTTTTGCAGTGGGGAATTAAAGAAGTAGTTAGTAGCTGCAGTTTCCACGGCAAAACCTGCGTGAATTCTAGTTATGCGAGACGGAACACGCAATATATATACAGGGTTATTTGGAAAACATTAATAACCTCGCAGGACTATATTCCTCCCTTGATTATGAGTCGAAAATGTTCAAGCTATTATGACCTAATATCAATAGTTAAGGAGATACGCGACATCAAAGTTTGCATTTTTTTTCAATATTTCTGAATTCTTTTTTACAAAACGTTGAACTATCATCATAGTAACTCATATTGAATATTAAAAATTCATTCCCTTTAACACAAGTCAAATAAAAAAATAAAAACCTTCAAATTCCAATTGGAAAGCATTCCAATTGGAATTTTTTCAGGGTTTTTATCATTTTATTTAACGTGTATTGAAAGGAATGAATTTTTCGTAATCGATATGAGTTACTGTAATGATAGTCTAACGTTTTACAAAAAATAATTCAGAAATATTGAAAAAAAAATGCAAACTTTGATGTTGCATATCTCCTTAACTATTGGTATTAGGTTACAATAGCTTGAACATTTTCGACTCATAATCAAGGGAGGAATATAGTCCTGCGAGGTTATTGTTGTTTTCCAAAAAACCCTGTATAAACTTTGTAAAAATAAAAATAAATCGAAAATTGAAATTGAATAGTGTTCACAAAAAATACAGCAAACTGGAAGTTGAACATTGCGAATGCATTATATCATTTTTTGATGGAGCTACATTTTTCACGACTTTTTCCGGTGGTTATTCGATTCACTGGTTATTTTGCTCGCCACAAGTTGACGAATGAATTTAAACGAAATTGCATTGTTTTGCCGGAATGCGTTGTTGTGTTCCTTACGCCCGCGCCCTTGCATTCGTGCAGGTTTCGATCTATTTCCGCCCAGCGGGCTCGTTCGGAAATTTATTTGGGTTTCAAATGTTAGTTCGTCTCTTTCAAAAAAACATTTTCAAAAATATCCCGCGTTCACCAGTGCGTAAAACAAAAACCATGCCATAGTACAGGGTTTGCCCCTAATGTTGTATTTGAATTGTTCTATTCACAATCATGCTTGTCCCAGTTCACTTTACAAAAAAAAATCCTCACGATATATTTTTTAGAAAACATATTATAGCAATTTTTTTCGTTGATTGAAAAATAATGATATATTTAATGAAATGGAATGATAATTATGAGATAAGATCTTCTCGGCAAGATAACATACAGTGTTATTTGGAAAACATTAATAACCTCGCAGGACTATATTTCTGTTTTATTATGAGTCGAAAATTTTCATGTAACCATGACCATGCATCAAAGTATGCATTTTTTAAAAATATTTCTGACTTATTTTTTTACAAAACGCTTAACAATCATTACAGTAATTTGTATTAATTACGAAAAATTCATTCCATTTAATACAAGTAAAATAAAATAATCCAATTCCAACTGTAAAATATTCCAATTGGAGTATCTGTTGTATTTTTATCATTTTATTTAATTTGTATTAAAACGAGTGAATTCTTAGTAATATATTTTTATTTTTATTTAAAAAAATCCTTGTTTACAAATAAAGGTACTTAATACTAGTTTAACAATAAAATATAAGATAAATTACACATTTTTTTTTGTTAAATTTGTGGATTACGCCACTCTACTAGGCTATATAACTTAGCTCACCGTCAAGTGCTCACTTGACAGCTCCGGACCCAAACGGTTGTACGCTTTTTGGAGAAGCAGCTCGTCGACAAGGCGCCCTGAAGATGAACAGTGAGATCTGTTCGAAACGTTGGCAGACGACTGGTCCTGACGACCAGAATTTAACGACTTGACGGTGAGCTCCGGACCCAAACGGTTGTACGCTTTTTGGAGAAGCAGCTCATCGACAAGGCGCCCTGAAGATGAACAGTGAGATCTGTTCGAAACGTCGGCAGACGACTGGTCCTGACGACCAGAATTTGACGCGGGTTACTCCCAAAGTAGTTAGAACTAACATATATTGTACCCGTGAAAGCCTTAGATTTAACATATATTAGATATATAATATATATATATATATATAGTATATATAGCTTTCTCTAAGTGTAAATTATTAAAATTAAAATTTTTGATGCTAGTGTAGGGCTTGGCAGTTGTGCAGTAAAAATATTGTGTTTTTTTTCACATTACACTGTGTACATTTTTAAAATTATAATTATTATAATACAATATCGTAAATATTTATGTATTTATTAATGTCCTAGAAACCTCCACAACTTCCATTTGGAGAAAATCAGATCATCATTTTTAATGAGCTTACATTTCCGTAGGAAAGTAAGCAGTCTGACAATACATTTTCAATTTACGAAGCAACATAATATCGCACACATAAAAAAGTGAAAAACCAACATAAAGTGGTGTTCTTACAGGAGAACACGATTGTACAGGGTAATTACACCACCTAAATAAATCTTTTAACACGCAAAGTAACAATTAATTGCCGATATTTTTTGTTCTAACCGTTTGAATATTATTATGGCACACGTGGGTATTGGTGGAGTGTGTCTCTATTCGCGACATGGCCAGCGAGGGCCAATAACTCCTACCCCACAGCCAACCTATTACTCGTCTATTGAAAGTTACCACCCTTAATGCACACATGTATTCCCGTAACATAAACATACGGCGGTGCAAATCAGTCAATACTTCAACTCCGTGCTCCAGGGGCGGGCTGTGGAAGTGAGCTACAGACAATTATTAATTAATTACGCCCGTAGTCCTGTGGGCGTATCTTGTGTTACCGAGGGTTCCGGGTTAGTTTGCTAGAGAGGTCAAAATACGTCTCTACAAGCCTGGGTATTTTGTGAAATGCCTCGCTATTGTATTTTGATGTGTAACATCTTTACGCTCGGTTTATGGGAGTAATTTCGTGAATACGACGACGGAAACGCGTAACAGGAAGTGTGAATAAAAAAAAATTCGATTTCAAATTGTCAAATTCGATAAATTAGGATTATGTTGAATGTAGATTTCTCATATCTCTGGATAACTTTGGTTTAGATAAAAATATTCAGCAAAAATAATAAACAACTTATTTTATTAATTCTGACAAAAAAATTGGTTGTAAAAGAATTTTACCTTGAACGAAGTCATATCTATACTTTTCAAATATAAGGTTATTTTATGTGATATAAATATATTCACATGTGTGTATTTTTTGGTTCCAAACTTCCTTTTTAGTTTTTTTTTCATACGATTTTAAAGTATTCTCTACGAAAATGAATAAATAAATTATTTTGAAATTTTTTATGTGCAACATCTTTACACTCGGTTCATGGGAAACTTATTACCCATATTTAAATGTAGGAGGGAAATAAAGGGCAATAAAATGTAAGAAGATAATACGAGAACGAAATAGAGTTGTGGACTCTAATAATAGTGGATGAAGAAGGAACAGGACGCTCGATGCAGTGTTCCTTTTTTCCAGACAATCCGAGATGAACTCGCGACCCTAAAATTCCTTAATAAAATACAGAAATTAATATTTCACTTCACAAGTCTGATGATCACTCGGAAGCCAACACCGTCATGACGATCAGTAAGGTAAACGAAAAAACAACGCTTATCATTGGTCGAGCGGAGGATTTTGACTAAGGTGTGGGACGGTGAAGAATGAGCGGGAAGGGAGTTCGTGACGTAAATGCCAAAAGGATCCAGATCCAGTGTCGAATAATTGCAAATACTGAACACTATTTCGTACAGAGATGATGATAGCCAATAATTTAAACAGGTTAACTCAAATTATCTTATCAATCATTTAGGTTATGTAGTATAAAAGGAAATCCATATGTATGACCGCGCTAATCTCGAGAACCACTGAACCCATTTGTATGCCGTTTTTACTGCTATGGTCTGCATTTTTTCAGGAAGATTTATAAATTATCCCAGCACATATAGGAGCTAAGCATTAACAGAATAAGTCAATCAAGCCTGGAAAAAACGTTGCATCATTAGAGATACAAAAAAGTCGTGCGCCAAAGAATGGTGTCAAATTAAATGATCTACAAAAAAGTCAGTGGTAGCATGTATCTATATTTTTAAGATAACTTATTTCTACCATTTTTGGGTATAGAATTTCATCAATTGTATAATTTAGATGCATATAATGTTTAATTTTCCAGCAAATTTGACCAATTATCAAATTAAACATCTTAATCATTTAGCGCAGATCAAATTTGTCCTGTACACCAAATCATCAAATTAAATATCTTAGAAGATATGTCAAGGTTATCACTATAAAAAATAAACTGTACCGGGTCAAGACGGGCCGGGTCGCTAGTTGTATAATAAAATATTTTTTGTATTAAAAAAAAAGTATTTTTACCTGAGTATTATACGTTTATGAATGGTGAATTAATAAAAAATTGATTGGTAGAGATAAGTCAGTTGATCATATAAATGAATATCGAATTTCGCCAATATGATTCCATTCTATATCCCTGTTGCACTGTTATAAATTTTATCATTCACTTGTATTAATTGTTAATAATGCACACGATGGTAGCGAAATACAACTCTCATAAGGTACTCATACACACATTCTGTCTGCGGCGTTGTTGTATCCTTGGCGCTAATGCAACAGTATCAACGTTCATACATCAGATATATCTACATCGTTTTATTACGATTCTAAATGTACTTGTAAGAATTAATTATACTTGTAATTATTAATATATGAATACAATTTTTTTAAATAAAAAAAAGAAGAATAAATATACCTATTTAAAAAAAATGTATACACATTAGTACTACATGCCTTCGTCAATAATTAAACACTGCACTGAAACACCTATCTGTGTTAATTTCCTAGTGATATGGGAATACATATCTCATTTACGTGCCGCTTTATTTTTTTTATAAATAAGGCACTTAACGACATGAGTATTTTATTGTTTTTATTATTAAAATGACTAGCGAGTATCGGCGTATAGTAGTGTTGAAAATATGTATAAAATAGCACATAAAGAGCGAAAATGACTATATTCTATTTTTACCTTGTATATTAAAATGAACATTCTGGCACTTAGTGCTTTATTCATTTCCAGTATTCAAATGATAAATCGACAATTTTCAATTTTTTAAACCTATTTCCGTAGTAATTACTTTTTGCTTACTTATTTGTAACCACACTTCTTAGATCTCTTTCATCAATAACTGATAAATCTATCTAATTACACTGAAAATTATTTTCGTATATTTCTTGTCCTGAAACATGTTGATATTTTGTAATAAAAAAATATCGTGGTTGAAGCATAGGGTTTATTATTTCATTATTAAAATAATGCCATTTGAAAAATAAGAAGAATAACTGACAAATCTATCTAATTACACTGAAAATTATTTTCGTATATTTCTTATCCTAAAACATGTGATCTTTTGTAATAAAAAATTATCGTAGTTAAAGCAAAGCGTTTATTATTTCATTAATAAAATGATGCCATTTGAAAAATAAGAAGAATAGCTGACAAATTTATTTAATTACACTGAAAATTATTTTCGTATATTTCTTGTCCTGAAACATGTTGATTTTTTGTAATAAAAATTTATCGTGGTTAAAGAAAAAGGGTTAATTATTTCATTAATAAAATGATGCCATTTAAAAAATAAGAAGAAAATAATAAAATAAATTTTCACAATGGTTTAAATACAATGAGCAAAAACATAAAAGAACAAAAGAATAATCTCTTAAATGCCCTAAACAACACAATGAATCTTATTACTGCCTCATACCGTATCTATTTAAAACTTCACACATATATCAATGCATTGAACCATGAAATGTATCGACGAGACGGGATTCATTTCCGAGTCTGTGAATTCAACGTATACTACAGGTGCGTTAATATAATAATTTGTCTTTGACACATCTATATGAAGCTGTGCCAACGATCTCGAGCAAGTACATGATACGATATGAATTCTGTCAAGGCGTGCATTTACTATTCTGTGAAAACTATGTATCATTTTGTGCAAACATATTAAAACTCTCAAAGTTCTTCTTCACGACGAATTAATTACATTTAAAAAAAAATCATTAAAAATTGTAAGTATTTATATTGATTTGTTCTAAGGGTAGAGTCCATTCACTTTAGGTAAGCCTTTTGCAGTAGTGTGAGTAACAGTCCGTTTACAAAATCTCGTAACATTCTTTTTGTGAGTAAACGATAGACGCAAAAAAAATATAAATAGTATTTTATTTTCTTAACCTGAAATTAGCATATATGTATTATAAAAAAACTATATTTCATTTTTTTAATCCCCAAATAATAATTATTTAGAAATCTATTCGTAACCGTAACTAGAATCCAATAAGTGATCTAATTTTGTTTTCAAAATTAGTATGATTTCAAAATTGTTAAATAAAAAAAGGACATTGACTTCATGTTTTTTTAATTAATTTTTTTTTAATTTCATGATTGTTTTAAATATTTCAGTTTAAGTATAATTAAAACTTGTAAGTGTATCCACTATTGTAAGGCATATGTCATTAGTATTAATCAAAATATATAAATCTCTATGCAACAATGTCCATCACGAACGCTGCCACAGGGCTCAAATAATAATGAGGTATAGGAAGCAAAAAAAGCAAAATTTTCTATTTTATTTCCATCACTAATGTTATCAAGGCTCTTCGCTACTCTGGCTAGCGCTGTTCTCACAGCCTCAACTGGCGGCCGAAATATATAATAAAATTACGTTATTTTTGACGGATAATAGCTTTTAAAATAAATATATAAGCGGGTTTAATTGTGGTTCAATAATTACGAATTCTTATAGTTAATTTTAATCAGATAAACTATAATCGTTTGTATCGGACTCCGAATCCTCGTCTAAATTCATATTAAATTGATTAAAGTCTGTGATTTTATCC
Source organism: Agrypnia vestita (assembly GCA_016648135.1). NCBI lineage: Eukaryota > Metazoa > Arthropoda > Insecta > Trichoptera > Phryganeidae > Agrypnia > Agrypnia vestita. The sequence continues at coordinate 189,620 of JADDOH010004765.1, read as the reverse complement.
ATTTGAATATCCTTCGTCGCGTGCTTAGTTTCAATTCTTTTTGTATGTCAGCAAATATTTTTCCATTAGCTGATGGTTATTTTATCAACTTTTTCCGTTTTATCTTTATATAACTTATCTTTATATAATTCTTCGAGATATTTATATACATTTAAAACTATCTCCTTTGTTTGACCTGAAAGCGATTTCTCCTTTATATATTCGTGATTTTCTAGGCACCGTATCTTCAAGCGAAAAATATTAAACAAAGAAACGACCGCTCCGCTCACCGGTCAAAGTGTTAATGGAGCGGCCAATAAAGTTAGTTTAAAAAACGAATACAATTTCACAATTTACGTGTTACAGAGGGTATTACTCACACTAATGCAAAAGGCTTACCTAAAGTTAAAGGACTCTACCTTTAGATATTTTGAAGATAAACAGCCAAAAAAATACGTTGATCTTTTTCCAGTTTTAATTGGTGAGCTTTATATAATTGGAAACAAATTTTTGAACCACATTCTAATTATACAGTACAATAATACGGAAAAACGAGCATAAATGCAATACTTTCTTAATTATAAAGCACAAAGCGGCGAAAAATCACAAACGACGCACTCTGTCTAGAATTTAGACTAGATCAGCGAGACTATTTTGTAACTCGGGTATTTTTCGATTTACGAACAGTCTCTATAACGAACATTACATTCTTAAGATTTTTTAATTTTTTAAAGTAACTCAGATAATCGTCCAGTAGTGGCAACCAGAACTTTTTCTCAAAGATTTTCTTGCATTTTGTATCACATTTTTGTACAGAAATAAAAAAAAAAATTTTTTGTTGAATTACATACACAGTCATACTTTAAAGACATATATTTTTTAAAGTATGTATATGTATGTAATTTTTTCTTAATAAATTACCAAGTCAACGATATTTTAAAACCAAAAAATTGCTTCATTTTATGGGTTTTATACTATTGTATGTGATCATTTTGAAATCGGACTGTTAGTTATCTGAAATTTTTTTTAAAGTGACTGTTTAAAAATTTATTTTTGCTTTTTATTTCTACGCTATTAACAGATAAGACATTTTTTTAATTACATAAATTATGATAATGGATATTAAAATGAACACAAAAGAAAAACTGAATGCTATTAAAAAAAGACAGCTTATTAAAGATTCAATATGCCATACACATACAAACTTTTAAGTTAATTTCTGAAAGATTGCCAATGTTTGAAGACCAGATCGAATATGGAGGAAATTACGAATGGGTAACAATTCGTTCATTATTCACTCACACGTTATAATGAGAATTTCAACAGCAAATACCTTACTGTGCAATGCAGTATGCATTTCTTCAGTATGCACTGGTGCACTCAGTGACGGGAGAATAATAATAATAATCTAAAATTTGACATAAAAATTTGATCGAATAAAAGATGTATGCACAATGTATGTAGGTACATATTATAATTTTGTTTTTTTTTTTAAATACCTAATACAATATTTATCCTGTCTTCTTTTAGTATTTTTTAATGTATCATTTAAAAAACCGTAGCATTTGACGTTTTTATGATGATTAGCTCGGTGGTCTAGCGGTTACGAATCTCGTAGTGATCCAGTGGCCGGTGGTGCGAGCCTTCTGGGAGACCAAATAGTCAGTCGTATTTTCACGTGACAAACTTTTAGCTTAGTTTAAAAATAGTAAAAATATTTAAAAAATAAATAAACAAAACATAACTTTTCATACGTAAAAATACCCGCTAACTTATACGCAAAAATACTTATTCCAAATTTTCAAATGTAAAATATTTTAAAAAAGGGAGCTGGAAAATAAAAATAATTATACGTCTGTCTTCAAATAATTTTAAAGATAATAGAAAGAAAATTTGTTTGACTTGATTTAATCGTTTTTTTCGCTGAAATATAAGAGAATATACATTGAATGTACAAAAGTATACAAATCTCGGGCGAAAGTCTGTAAGTAAAGCTTATTATTTATAAATTGAACAATATTTACGTGTATTATTAATCGTCTCCGTGTTGTGTCTTTGGTGAACTTTTCGTAAACATTTATTTGTTTGTGTATGCATACGGTGCATAGCAACAGTGAAAAAATTTAGAATAAGCCAAGAGAAATCCTTATACTGTTTAATAAGCATTATTTAGAAAAGTGCACAAGAAAGCAATAAAAATAATAATCACAAATCAAAATAAACATATTTTAAAATAATTTGGCAAATTATAAAAAAAAATGTTAATAAAAAAATAAGAGAATGCAGTCATTGAGGATTACTAATTAAAAATTTACTCTAAATGTGTTCTAAATTTTAATCTTCTAGATTCTAGATAGTAAATTCTAGATTTTATGTGTCTATCCCTTCCAAAATCAAATTTTCTTTAAATTCGTTAGACATGTTTCATATAATATCTCAATTTAAGTGCATTACAAATTAGTAATCCTAGATGACTGCAATAAATTTTTAGATATTGCTGCCTTTGCTTTTACACCCCACATACGAGTATGATGGAAAATATGAAGGAATCAACAAACCTTTGAGAAAAATAGTAAAACAATAGCAGATATTAATATAGAAACTATCGGTGCCTCGGAATTGACTGTTTGTTTTTCTTTAATTGTAGTAGTCAAGCTGTCGTGTCGTAAACAAACTCACAGTAATCATTGCTCAGTATGTGTAATCTAAGCAGTGATGAATGCATGTGGTAGTTTTTTCGCATATTATCGTAATTGAATATATCTTTTGAACGCGTTGAAAATGGAATTTTAAGGCATTCATTAGAGAGAATATCAGGGCTGTCAATTTGAAAATTGATAATTTTGTATGTCTGTAAGTTTGTAATGTTTGTAAGTCTATTTATTTCCTTACATCTGAAAAACTAAGAACATTGAGTTTTTCCGATGTGTAATATCTTTCCTCTCACTTTCCTGCAATCTGTGGCAGTGATTTAGTGACAATGGACGGAAATGCGTAACAGAAAATAAGCCGCGTGCAATTTCATTTGACAAATGAGCGCGCGCGATGGAAAAAAAATCATCGATTATATACAAATCAATGTCCCGGTAGTGTCATCACAGCAAAGACGCACACTTCCAACAGCCAACGCTTCTTATTTCGTATATATGCTACGCGGCTGGTGTCAAGCGTGTGGATGTTTTAACTTTGATATATTTTGGCTTATATCTTTGAAACTATCCAATAATTTTTTTTTACATTACATTAACATACAACAATAACTACCCTTAATGATTTATATTCTCAAATTTTATGTAATTTATGTGATTATTTTTTAATATTTATTCAAAGTTTTCATATAATATGTATGGCGACACACTACCACCATCTATGTAAGTAAACAAAAACATGTAATTGACCAAACATATTTCCAAATAAAAATGCGTATATTTACTTATTATTAAAAATATAGGTATTATAGGTCGACTACAATCAAAATACCATTCCCTAGCTTGGTCCAGTAAGAAGAAAACGGGGGGAAAGTTCCTGGAAAGCCCGTATTACAAGCCTCAATATGATATTTCAAATAAATATATATATATTTTAGTTTAAAAAAGTTTACTTACTTACTAGAAAAACTTATTTTGTGTTCATTTTTTGCATCGTAACAACACACATATTTTTTGCGCACATTCTTTTGAATGCGGTCTAGCTATAGCTTATTTGAATTTTGAGGTTAATTTCTGTCGCTGCTCAGTTGATATTTTTAATTGTGAAATGTCAAATGTTGCGCATCATATGCGACAATAATTAATCGAAAAATCGGTAGATTGAATTTAAAATTGACAAATTTTCAGAATTTATCCTGAATTCTCTCTGTGGCCAGTAGGTATATGTACACAGGGGGACCACACAACCGAGGTGCACTCCAGTTGTGTATAAAAATACCTCCCTACTTGCATTCAATGTCATAATTTCATGTCTTCGTATATTATTTCAAATATTGAATCTTCGTGCATAACTTGCGGCGCAGCACGTACATGTGACATATTCGCTAATCAAGCTTTCGCTGGCCACCGGGGTTGCCCGCCCACACATAATATCGACGGTCGCCACGTAAACTCGGACATCTACAAAAAACTCATTTTTTACTTTTTTGTACCAATACACAAAAATAATTATCCTTCCTGATAATTATCAATTGATATTTTACTTCTATTTGTCTTCTGAACTAGAAATTAAGCAGACTGATGTTTACTGGCAGCACTTAGCAAAAAACTATAATTTTGATTAATTTTCCGAAATGGAAATCTTTTCGGAAGTTGAGGTATTCACCTGTAACTTATGTGTACGGCTAGCTTTTTATTTAAATTCAAGCCTTATATACATATTGCAAGGTTAGGTTTAAATGAGGTAATAAAAATTGTGGATTTCCTTATTCAAGCTCATGTTTTATTATTTTACCATACCATTTTGACAGTTTAAAATACTTATTGAATGAAAATTGCGTCTTACTCTTATCATTGATTTATATCCGATATATCGTCATAATCTACTTACCTACTTTTAAAAGAGAATTTGATTCTCGTGTAGGGGGCATTGTCATATATGTATATATCTATTGTTAATGTAATCATTAGATATAAGATTAAGTAAGTAAGATATTATTGACAAAGAAACATTAGATTAATTTATAAATATTAAGACATTAAATTATGTAAGTATGATATAAACAATTCAAGAAGATAAAAATGTAAAACATTACATTTAGTAAATAAGATATAGACAAGGAAACGTTAAATTAAGTTATGAAAATTAAGGATTTATAAGGTATTGTAAGAAGGATTAATGAATGTATATATTGTATTGTTAAGAAGGATTAATGAATGTATATATTGATTGTTTTTGGTAAGATTTTTTTCATTGCGTTATTGTGATTATTTTTTGTAGAAGATTTTTCAATTTTATTTTGAAATTTCTGTAATTTTATATAGTATCTAGTATTGTGCCATGGTGGTTCTTAAAGTTAATTTCATTATATGCCCTCTATTCTATATCTATAACTTATAATATAATATTTATAGCTTTGGCATAGTTTTGTATTATTTTGTAAGAGATTTTACTTTAAAATCTTGAAATATATTTACAGTAGGATAGGCAAAAGTTTTTTTTAGAATGGTTTTAATGATTATTTTTTGTATTATAATTGAGACAGTACGGTTGACTTATAAGCCCCTCCCAACTCACACATGTTCACTTAAACGTTCATTTTTCAAATTATTGCAACTATATATTTATAAAAATATATATTTGCATGTTGATTGTATTGTTTTTTACACAGCATTCCGTTATTTGTGCGCATTGTTCCGTTACTGTCTCGTTAAAAATAAAATAAAATAAATATACAAACACGCTCATTTTTCATGCAAAGCCAAACATGAAACAACAATTCCTGTAAAATTATTTTTTTGTGGATGTTTTCGTTTACGTAGGGACCGTCGGTGCATGAACCAAAGGACGTCGCGCGGCGATGCGACACACAGAAGGCGCTCACACTCGCCGTCGGAGTCGCCACACGCGCGACGTGTCTGTGACGAGATTCCCACCACCACGGCCTTCGCTCAAATCCTTTGTTTATTCCCGACATTACGAGTGCCGGGAATAAACAAAGGATTTTAGCTCGATTTGATTGATTTGAGCAAACCGTGGCTTTAAATTTATGGACATCTTTGGTAGACGTTAAAATTTATTTTTCACTCCCTTTATTTTAACTCGTAACTTTGGATCGATTTTTAACCCTATTCCCGTGATAGAATCGAGCTGAAACTTTGCAGACAGACTCGTGGCGACGACAAAAATGATCTGACAAATTTTCGTTCAAAAAAATTATAATAATGGTATAATTTTGGATTTTTCGAAATTTTTTATACTCGCTTTCGTAGCGTCTCCCGACTCGAGACCAACGCGTAGTAGGTTAAGCGCCAAACCTGTTTGCTCTAGTAAATGAGAAAGGGATTATAATAAAAACTTGGTTTTTATGGGTTGGTTTTTTAATAATTTAATAAATTTTATTATACACATCTTGAAAATAGGTGATATTCACAAAAAAATTGTGAGTACAATATGAATACATTTTTGAATATATTTTTAAAAAAACGATACCTTCTCTTCCAAAAGTTCTATCTTCTAGCGGGTCGACGATTATCGAGTTACGCTTGTACCAGTCCCTCAAGTCACGCAGCCATAAGGTACGACGTCTTCTTAAGCTTCTTTTTCCACTTATTTCCCGCTGGATGATGAGTTTATATACAGGGTTATTTGAAAAACATTAATAACCTCGCAGGAATATATTCCTGCCTTGATTATGAGTCGAAAATGTTCAAGCTATTATGACCTAATATCAATAGTTAAGGAGATATGCGACATCAAAATTTTTCATATTCGATATAAATTACTGTAATGATAGTCCAACGTTTTACAAAAAATAATTCAGAAATATTGAAAAAAAAATGCAAATTTTGATGTCGCATATCTCCTTAACTATTGATATTAGGTCATAACAGGAATATAGTCCCGCGACTGTTTTCCAAATAACCCTGTATATCCTTTGGTCGTGTACACCTACTTTGGTTTTGGTGCTTTACTTTGGTCTTCTCATAATATATTCGAGATACTCAAGCTTTCTTATCTTGAAGGTCTGCAGCATTTTTCGGCCTTTTTCATATGCTGGAGGATTTCAACATTTGTTACTCTATCAACCCAGGAAGCTTTCTATAGAAGCGTCTATAGAGCCACATCTCAGAAGCCTCGATTTTGCGGATCAGTTCAAGGTGTAGTGTCCATGCCACCATTCCTTACAAGATAATGGCGAAATATAACATCTAACTATTCGCATTCTAAGTTGCGGGCTTAGTACGCGGTTAGAAAATAACGGTCTCATTCTAAGAAACTTCTTGCCATATTTATTTGAGATCTTACTGCTTGAGAAACGAACATATGCTCAAAGAGAGCAAAGTGAAGATATATAAGACCTGTGTCTGCCCAATCATGACGTACGGTATCGAGACAAGGGCTGACACTACCAGAACTAAAAAGCTCCTAAGATAAACTGAGATGAGGACTCTGGGGACTGATAATCCGAGACCGAGTGAGAAATTCCGAAATACGAAGGACTTGCGACGTCGAGGATATTGTCCGATGGGGAAGATCTAGAAGACGTTACTGGAGAGATCATGTGGAGAGAGCTTGTTCTGAGAGAGTAGTGAGCATAGCAGCGAACAAGCTGCCGTCTGGTACCAGACTCCCAGGGAGACCGCATAAAAGATTGCGAGATAGCTGGACTTCGTATCCCAGGAACAGGCTCCGAGCAATGACAGGACGCAGTCCTAAATGAAGCAGAAGAAGAAGAAGACTGCTTGACATGGATCCCATTTCTCGTTCAACTAAATATTTGTATTGCGTGGCTCTTCCTATTTGTTAATTGTTGATATTTGGTGTCGGAATCGATCTTTTTGATACCAATAACAATTTGGTTTTGCGAGTCCATCTTCAGGTCGTGAGTACCTGGTACTCGCTCCATTTCTTTCCTTTTTTACCAGTGTTGAAACAATGAAGTTTATGGGCATTGTGTCGTCCGCAATTCTTATATTGTTTATTGGTTTACCTACCATTTACCAATATCCCTAGAGCAGTATTATTAATAAATAAATAAATATATAACTCTATAAATGAACTCTCCATTCCAATGACTACGATTGTGGAAGGACGTTAAGAGAAGGACGATTGTGGAAGGACGTTAAGAGAAGGACGATTGTGGAAGGACGTTAATTACGAAAACTCTTATTACATTGCACCCCGACATATGAATTTTCAACAAATATTTCGTTATAAAAATACCAAAAATATAGTGGTTTCAACGAGGAATGGGCAATTGTCTTTTAAGTTCGCAATGAATAACTAAAAAGAAACAGCGGATTACAACAGTATTAAAATATAATATGCATTTAAAATAATATTATTTTAATAATTTTCAAATTATCATTAAATCTGTTATTAATATTTGTAAATGTAAAATACACCCGCTGGTACTAATTTTACAGTGAACAAAATTAAAATGGTAACAAACTTAAATAAATAAATAATTGTAACAAATTACATTAATCAATTCCTTTCAAACATGTTCCAATTCCTATTCCCTTCGACAGATAATAATAATAATTTTAATCATTCCGGTAAAGGTGAACTTAATATCAGTGAAAGTTTAGCATTTTATATAGATTAAACTATTTTAATGTAATAATAAATGAAAATTGATGTCATGTCTATCTCTTGTTTTTAGATTTTTGAATTTTACATTTCATTTTATTTTACTGCCATTTTTATTGCTTCTTGAGTTTCAGATTTGATTTGTTTACAATTATTTCATTGTGTTGTAATTTTGTTGCTTCTTGAATTTCAGACATAATTATTTTAATTTGTTGTAGTTTTATTGATTGTTGACTTTCATATTTGATTTGATAACTATTATTTCATTTGATGTAAATTTGTTATACTTTATGTTAAGTAATGTTTTATTTTTCTTTATATATCACTTTATTAATTGTTTTTGATAGAATTCTACCTTATCTCCTTTTTTTATTATTACCTGTCAATCTAAACATGTTTATATATATTGTTTCTTTAATGGTACGTTGTACCGTGTATTAAATAAATAAATATATAAATAAATAAATAAACATCTAAGATGCCTAATTAATAACAATTTTTCATAATTCGCAAACAATCAGGCAATTATACAGACAGGCCACATATTTAAAAAAATAATAAAGCAATGAAATTCTACATATAAATAATACAAGCCCTAGATTACATGATTTATAAATGTTATTGATCTAAAAATCTCTCAATACTGAATCTAATATAATTAATAATCAATCTAATTGAATGAATAAAGAATTTTTTAAATATATTCCCCATTTACATCGTCTTTCGCTCTAGACCTAGACCCTCGCCACAAATGAGACCAGGCCAATACCAAATGAATTTATGGAACGGTTATTGTACGTCCGTTTTAACGAAGATATAGTGGTATCGAAACCAGTAATATTAAAAACCATCAATGTTATAATTCAAAACACATCCTTATTGTGAAGTTGAAATTTTTTCAGAACAAAGTTCTGTGAAATTTAAAATCAAATTAATTAATCAATTAGAAAGACGTACAGAAATCGAATCCCGGTAGTAGCCAAATATTTTTTCATGGATTAATTGATTAACATTTATTGTACATTTTTAGAGCAATCCAATTTTTCTGAATTATCCGTTTAATTCATTTTTATTTTTGGACACATTTGATACAACATACATATATTACATTCAAGAATACATTCTTATTGTGAAGTTGCAATTTTTTCAGAACAAAGTTCTGTGAAATTTAAAATCAAATTAATTAATCAATTAGAAAGACATACAAAAAAATCTAATCCATAAAAAATATTTGGCTACTACCGGGATTCGATTTCTGTATGTCTTTTTAATTGATTAATTAATTTAGTTTTAACGATAAGATAAATAAGTAATTAAATCAATAAAACTCCGAAAACTTCAATATCTCGGACATGCGATGGAACATCCAGAGAAGTACGAGGTCTTGTACCGCATAATGCAGGAGAAGATTGCTGGAAGAAGGAGTATATCATAGTTGAAAAACTGAGACAGCTAACATGACAGGCAACGTCCGTTGAACGGATAGGGCACAAGAAGAAGAACTAATGTACATTATAGATGTCTCTTAGAGACGAAACTGTATTTTTATTTAAATTATGCGCCACGTTTCACATATGAGTTGCGACTATCCTCCACGCGGCCTGCACTAAAGCTTTTTCATTCCCCTAAATGCCCACAGATGACGCTATGAGACATTTATAGTTGATTATGGAATGGAGAATTTGATAGCAATATACTTTATTAATTAATTTTGATTGATATCCCTGTATATTCGAAATATTCTGAAAGAAGAAGAACCACAAAATTAATGCTAAACAAATTAAAAATGTATTATTTTTTGTTGGTAGATTTTTTAAGTGAATCTTTTTAATTGATTAATATAATTTGTTTTAAGTCGCACATAATGATTTTATATTTTATTTTACATTGTGCGTGTAGCGAATCAACCGCATCGACCTTAATTTCGTTGTCTGTCCCCGTAACTTCATGTAACGTCCGTAATATCGTTCGAATTCAAGGTTAAAAAACGAAATTAAACGGCCGGAGATGGCGTTTGAACCCCGGTGAGTAATCTCGAACGCGAAAACCTGCGGAGGTTGGTATCACCGTATTTGCGTGACCCTTCAAAAATAGAATAAAAATATTACTATAGAGCACACAATATATTTAGGTACACTGGCTTTATAAACATTTTCTCCGCAATCAATGACATCTCGTGTATGATGTAGTGTCTAGGATACCTGACTCTTCACCCAGGAGGCGCAGGTTCGATTCCCGGTATCGAGATATTTTTTTCTCATTTTATTTTTGATTTTATTTTGATGTCTATTTTATTTATAATAAATCTTTTTTATCGATAATATAATATTAATATTAATCAATTGTGCGTTTATTTATAATATTAATTGTTCATATATATTTATTATTTTATTTATTTATTCATAAAATTCTTGTACAATTTATTTTATACATGAATATGTGGATCATAATTGTGTATATCATTTTATTTACAATATTACTTATCTAAATACACATATTTTAATTATGTTTTGTGGATTAATACTACTCAACTAGGCGAAGCCTGTGCTAGATTGCTAGAGTGCTAGTTTGTCAACACCAATGTAGGACAAGTTTGTAGAAGTTATATAATTAATATATTGGTGGGCGGAAGAAAAAAAAATTAACATATATATATTATATTATATACATATATATATAATATATATATATATAATGTTCATGAAACAAAGTGTTATGTAGAAAGAATATAAATCTATTAAAACATTATGAAATCGCGTTAGTTTTACGCACGCATAATCGCCATGGTTTAAAATAGTTCCATTAACTGATGGAAGGGGAATATTTTAATAAAATATCATTTCCGTCATTATAATATTTTAATTTAATTATAATATTTTAATAAAAATCATTATTGCTATTTCATGGGTGTCGGCTGTAATTAAGTAAAAACTTATTCTTTAAGAACCGGCTTGTAAAAGTACCATCATTTTTGCCAGGTTTAGGTTTAGGTTTAGCTAGTTTAGATGTAGCGCTAATGACAAAAGCGGTCTGGAATCGAGATTCAGGAATCGGCTTCCAGGTAGACGTACGGCACCACCGAGCACTTCATATGATTATGCAGGCGGCTGATTGCACCCGTTATTTGATTAGCATTGCATGTTTGCCGTGAGGCTCGGCCCGAACCATCACTCCGGATACAGAAGCTGCTGATGCTTAAAGAGATTTCTCCAGCGCCGGTGGAATTCACCTCCATTATGTACGGTGAGTATTCACAATGTCAGATATTAACCAGGTAGGCAGAGTGTTTGGATGCATCCGCTTGTTTCGGCCTTGCAGTTCGTGGTCCTATTCTTATTTGTAATTTATAGAAATAAATTTTGTTTACACCACTTCTTTGCTGAAAAAAATCGACATGCAGAATATTTTGAGTTTGTTCAAATCTGAAAATGGCTTTGTACAGGCCGCATGGAAAAGGTGCTTATTACTCATTTATGAAAGCTTTCCACGCAATTTGAACATATATACAATTTCCAAAAAGTGAATAAGCATGGTATATTCTATCATGGGTGGAAATGGCGAATGTTACAATTGTGTAAAGTGATCACTTAAGCCAACCATAAAAAGATAGGTCATAAGTCCTATTACACCCAAATGACTTCTATACCTACTTTTCCATAATTAATACAGTTTCGTCTCTGTGAGATATCTATAATATACATTAAAATTGACATGTTTCAGAGCCCGTAGCCCCATCGCCAGGATAAAAAATGTGTACTAACAAAATTAAATTTAAAAAACGAAGTGTAGATAATCAAAATATTAAAAAGTTTTGTATGGAAAATGATAATAATAAAGTATCTACCTACTTTAAGAAAATAAATTTAAAAGATAACTATTTGTATATAGGTAATTTGTAATAATTTTGCTGTGTTTGAAGAAGAAGCTATTCTTATTTATTTATTAATCAACGCCCTAGTGGGCTTTTACGGTGCAAGAAAGTTACAAAGATTTTTATATACCTAACATAAAACACGTTTTAAAGAAAATAATCAAAAATAATAATAGAAATAAAATATATTTAAGAGAAATGAAGAACATAAAACGTAAGAATATAAAATTTAAATAAATTTAAATAAAATTTAAATAAAACAATTTTAAATAAATTTACTATATAAATGTTATATTATATCTTTCTTCTTCTTCTTCCTCAGCCTTTTTCCCTGTACTGCTGGATGTAGGCCTCTTTCATTTTTTTCCACTCGTCTCTGTTTCTCCCCATTCGCATCCAGGTTCTTCCTGCTTGCTGGACTATGTCATCGGACCACCTTTTGGGAGGTCTTCCGACGCTTCTATTTTTTGTCCAGGGCCTCCACTGTAGGATTCTGGGTGCCCATCTAGTATCCTCCTGTCGAGCCATATGTCCAGCCCCCTGCCATTTTATATTATATATTAAATTAGTTATATTATATATTAAATTTAAATAAAAATGTATGTTTTCCATGTAAATAGCTTTGTCTCTGTGAGACTTCTATAATTTGTCTTAATTAATGTTTTAAGTGTTTCATTTCATATCTTCTCGCCCGATGCAAGTATTGACGTAACGAAATTTTTGAACAAATAATAAGGCAAGAAAAACAAATAACAATTTGTGTAAACATTTTATAATTAGGAATAATATGCCCAAAGCAATCGCAAAGCATCCAGTGTTTCATAGTTTAGCCTGCATTTAGTTTTGGTACCTACCTTGAAATTAATTCAAAATACTAATCCTGAAAGTTTAGGGATTATAGGTGGGTACTCATCTGGACCGGGATCGATTAGATTCCCTAGAGACTAGTCTGTATCGTTATATTCCCAGGGGTTTGTTATATTAGGTGGCTACAATACAATGAATTCGCGGTATGGTGAGGTGAAACGAATGAATGAAAAGTCAAGTGAAATGAAAAAGTGATGTGAATGTTAAGAAAGTTCAGATGCTCTTGTCACGTGGCGTAGTTGCGGGAGATAAAATAAAACGCTGGAAATTAAGTAACGATAAATTAATTAGTAATCAAGTAGAGAAAAGTAAGACAACGTGTGAAATACTAGAAGATAATGAATGTTTGGAACAAGTAGATGAGTTTGTGTACTCGGGAAGTGTGTTCGATAGAAGAGGAAATGTTGAGAAAGATATCGAGAGGAGAGTGACTGCGAGGAATAGGGTAAAAAATACACGAAGTCTGTCGTGCGCAAAAATTATGGTCACGTCGTGACTGTTTTTATGCTAAACAAAATAAAAATAAAGTACCAGACATCTATCCCAGATCTATGTCATGCATTGCATGCATACCAGACATAAATCTCATAATCTATCCCAGGTCTATGTCATGAATTGTATGTATGCCAGATTTATGCCATGCATTGTGTGCATACCAGACATCTATCTCATAATCTATTCCTATTACATAGCACGTCATGTCTTTTTTGCTATGTAAATAATAATAAATAAATATAAGACTTCTGTGAAAAACCATACAATTATGAAAACCTAATACTTAAATCTTCTGTGTGTAGTTTTATGGGATATTCTGCCGTGTATATCTGACTTCTCTGGCCGACGTTTCGGATCCCATTGCAGAGACCATCATCAGGGCTGATGTGATGAGTGTGTATTTGCGTTAGGTTAAGTATTGTGATACTGGTGATACCGTGTCGGAGACAGGTGTTGTCAACAGTTTTTGTGGAGTTATGTCGCTGTTCCATCTGCTGCCGGATTATTATCTGTGCGGAGTTGTCGATTAAATTGATTTTGCCGCGCCGGATACCACGAGGTTTTTCAATCTAAGACCATCATCCCTGTTAGCGAAGGGAAAAACTACATTTCAAAATGAAGACTACAACACACACACGTTCACCAGTTTGAAGACTACAAAGTGTACTCTACAATTGTGGTAAAAACTACTTGAAGTGAAGTAATTGTAGTACTACGAAATGAAGTGAAGTAAATGAAGTGAAGTAATGAAGTAATTGCAATATTAATGAAGTGAAGTAATGAAATGAAGTAATTGTAGTACTAGTGAATTACATATTTTTTTCACAAATAAAAATTTGGCGAGCTAAAAAAAAAAGGTCAACGAGAAAAATAAAGATAAGTGACGATATTTTCTCCAAAGTAACATTTAGCGACCTAAAAAAAAAAAAGGTCGCCAGCCAGATTTTTTCATTCGATTCCAAAAATTTTTCAAACCATAGGGAGGGGAGGTTGTTACAGTTTCCAAAGATTTCTTCGTTTAGCTACACCAACTTCCCAAAAATTTCTTCATAGATCCCAAAATTTTTCTAACCATGGGGGGGGGGGGTTGTTACAGTTTCCAGAGATTTATTCATATATCTACACCAACTTCTCAAAAATTTCACGTAAAAAATGCACTATTTAAAGTATGTTTCTCATACTTTCCATAACTTTGAAGTGTATGTACTTTGTAGTGTTCGCTTTGAAATGAAGTGTACTATTTGAAGTTTATACTTTCAATAACTTTGGTGTTTGTAGTTTGTAGTGTGCACTTCACTGTAGTACTACATTGTAGTAGTGAGTACAGAGCGGACCCATCACTAATCCCTGTTAATATTCACCGGATGTTTATATATCACGAGTGCCTCTTTAACTTTTTTGACTGATTTTCTGATGCTTAAATATATTCCTGTCAAAATCATGAACAATGTGAAAGTGCATGCCTGTGGAAGAGGCGAATGTGGTGTATCAGGCGTTGTATCCTCTTTCGGAGAGTCAGCAAGAAACTGCAGAATTATTATTTTTTGTTTAATCTTCCGTAGCCACGTTGAGTGAAATAATAATAACATCTCGCTTAAGTATTTAAGCTTGTGTTTATACATTCGTGTCATTCGCGGAATTCTGTTGGCATGCCGTGAAATAAATAAACAATCGGCGAATTCACGACATCAAACGCCAATAAAGCTCGTCATTTTTGTGTCCTACCAGCCTTGGAGCAAACGCCGAAAAATATTGATAAATATATTGAACAATATTTTTTTATATGTTCTGAGAACACAATTACTGGATTTTCTCCACGGAGTGATATTTATTAATTAAGATAAATTATGGAAGTTTCACATTTTTATGTATGTTTTGAGAACACAATTACTGTATTTTGTCCACAGAGGGTTATTTATTAATTAAGATAAATTATAGAAGTCTCACAAAGAACGAAGCTACATATTTATATGGGAAACGTGTAAGTCTTTATTCAGGTGGATTCTTGCCTTGATAATGAGTTATCAAGGCAAGAATTCATTGCAATTTGTAAGGTTTTGTAATTGTAAAGTTTTTGCTACCAGCTATGAGACACGTTATATGGTGGCCCAGGACTAAGCTGGTTTAAGTGATCATTTAAACCTGGAAACACACTGGATCGTTCACCAATTCCACCGTAAGAACATTATGAAATTTTGAGAGTTGTATATATCAAGTATCTTTTAAATATTTGTAGGGATATACTATAGGTACTAGAGACATCATAGTCCTTGCCATGACATAGATACATAGATTTCGTAGCTGGTAATGATACCTCAAAGATACTCATACATCTCAATGTTTTATTTTATCACCAACCATTGATATTCTCCTAAACTATGTATTTTCATTCCTTTTTTAGCATGGCTCTGCTTCCATACATTAGTGTTGGCTTCAGAAATCCAAAATGAAAATATTTCATGTGATAAATTTCTTTTAGCTACATTTTCATTCAGAGCAACTTTCGTACTAATAGTTTAATGAAAGCACATTTTTATTTTTTTACACTTTTTATTTTTCGATCGTACTTGTTTGAGCCTATCACGGTCATCTTCAGACCGGGACATTATTCTCTTAGGCTAGGACATTTATACAATTTTAGTGCTGGTGTTTAACAGTAAGTCTAAATAATGATAGTTTTAAGGCTTATATTATGGTTGTTTGACACAGTTCAGTATTGAAGTAATTCTAAATGATGTGTATGTAGTAGTGAATGCTCTAACTAAATAACTAACTAACCATCACACCGTTTCCCCGTGGGGGGTAGGCAGAGAGGATAGAGCGCCATACTCTTCTGTCCTGACATACAAATTTCGTCTACATTCATACATCTTCGCATGCAAGCTCGACGGTTGTCGAGGCTTCTAACAGGACCATCTTCCAGTATCTGGTTAATCTGGTCATGCCACGTTTCCGTGGTCGCCCTCTATTTCTGGCGCCGTCAACACTTGCATTATATATCTTTCTTACCATTCTTTCCTCATTCATTCGCTCAACATGCCCAAACCACCCGAGCGACCCAATTTTTATTCTATGCATTATGTTATGATCAGCTTTACATTCATTCCTAATATCTTCATTCTTTACTCTATCTTACATGGATTTGTCACACATACGTCTAAGGGATCTCATCTCTACTGCATTCAATCTACTTTCGTTCCTCTTCTTGGAATATGTCTAACCTTATTTATTTATAAACATTATCATAAGTATTTTTTACAATTTTATTAATTATTATTTCTCATTTAATGATATGCATTAATTAAAAGTAAATAATGTCTTGGTCTTAAGACTAGCTCGTTGTTAAAACACTTAAAGAAGTGTTTCGGCGGTCGGTCCAGCTTCCGTCAGGCTCCGGACCAGCAAGTTGGTCCAATTTTTCTTTGCACTGGCATTTAGTTTCGAAAATAGTAAGAGAATGGGAGGGATGTCCGCTATTTATCCCGCATGGCGGCGCTGATGTACTTGGGGGTCAACTCCTTTTGACAGCTCGTGCGTTTCATACAGACATATTAAATAGTTTTGTTTTGTTTTTGTAGATATACTGATAATTACTTTTGAAAAATGGCTGTTAAATAACGATGATTTCTCATTCTCCCTAATTAAAGGGTTGGCGGAAGAAACATCCGTAATCAGTGGTCATTAATTTTGAGAAAAATGATTATTTAACTTCGTAACTATTTTTAATTTTTTCAAAAGAAATATTTTTTTTTTGTATATATATTTTTAATAAGATATTTAAAGTTATAATTGTAATTTTAAACCTAAAAAAATACAAAATAAAGGAAAAATTTCACTTCATTCCGCATTCGTTATGCGAAAAGTCGCTTGTTAAGGGAGCCATATTTAAAAAAAAATGTTTTGCTCGTTATGAGATTTCCACTGTATAAATGTAATAACATGTATTGTAGATATAGAGATAGGGAAAATAAAAGTGAAGTTATTAAAACATAATTATTTTATTTATTTTTACCATTATCCGTGATGTTAGAACGAAAATTACATAGCACAAAAAAAAATTATTCTACTTCCCAAAAGGACGAAATTACTCGATAATTACTCCATTACATGTATGCGATATCTCAAAATAAATATTTTTGTGTTCATACATTGGTTATATTAAACACAAAATACATTTTCTTCGCTCTCCATTCGTTACTCTGAATTAAAAAAAATATATAGTTTTACGGAAAGCAGGAAAACAAATAAATGAACGGCTAATTCTAATGAATGAACGATAAAATTCCAGTAAATGAACTAACCAGAAATAAACAGCAACTTGCTTTGTATAAATCAGTTTTCAGTCATGCATAATAATTGTAAGTAGGTACAAAGCTAAGAAAATATAAAATGAAAATATAAAAGGGTAAATACCACAGCATTTAAACCCATTTTTCGCAATGTCAGGTGTAACAGCCGGTTGAAATGATTTTTCGAATAATGTAGAGACATTATTTTTGCTAATGGACTTATCTATTGATTGTTTATGTTTACGCACAATATATTTACAGGAATTTTTCAATGCTTTGAGAATAGACACGTCACATGGTTGTAGAATATAAGTTGCATTTGGCATTAAACAGTAGGTACACCAAGATTTTTTTATCCGCACAAAAATAATGCAACTCTAGACTTATATGCGATTTATGACCGTCTTAAAGAAATAGTACTGGAAACATAATATTGTTCTCCAAGTATAAAATAAATTAGCAACATATTCGTAAAATGTGGAAGACACCATCCATCCACTGTCAGATCTGCCAATGCCCCGTTCATCAGGAACAGAATTGGCAATGACTTTAGATATTCTTTTAAGCGGGTACACAATCATAGGCGGCGCAACTGTTCCATTGGCGGAAAAGTTGCATAAAACTGTGATAGATTCCTTTTCTTTGCCACATGCAAAGTCGTAAAAGTTTCTATATTTTTTAGGACCCAGCATAAGTCGGCTCTTTGGACAAGTCTGCATACCTGTCTAATCCGCGTTAAAATTCTCGAAGGGTCATCAATCACGTCAATAGCGTTTTCTTTTATAAGATGTTTTTGCACCGTACCGTTCAACCACTGGTTACTTCACCCTATTTTCTTGTAAAACGGTCAGTAAAATTTCATTGTCAAGAGTCAAGAAACAGACGCTCATTGTACATCCTGATGGATAAAATAAGATATGATTTACTGCAGGCCCTAAGGCGTTAAATACAAGCCAGAAGTGCTTGGTAGCTATCAAATCCTGTGTAAAATACAAACCACAGTTCGCAATTTGACAGCTCTCATGACCGCCAACTACACCAGCGCCATCTACTTCGAGCATTTCAGGTTACCTCCCATTCCGTGTAAAGTTTAAATATACATTAAATTTTTACAAATGCTACTTCCACGTTAGATATGAATAGAGGAAGAGATCGTAAAATTTTTGAAACATAATAATGATAAAAATATAATTTTCTTCAATAAATGCAAAATGATTTCGTGGGGACGTTATTAATATAATAAACAACAATATACTTTGTTTACACCAATAATTGAAACTAAATGGAAATAACAACATGTTTCATCATCAGCATTACATGAACATTACTTGCGGCTCTTGCTTCTGAGTGATTATTAATTTAATGTAAGTATAACGTGATTATTAAATTTAATCAAAATAATGACCAAATCATGTCGAAAATAATTTAATAATGTAACATCCACATTACGTAAATACTGAAAGTTTCAAAGCTCTGGTCAGTCGGGAAGATAGTGAAATGTGTGTTAAATTCCAATATTTGAATTAATTTTTCTTAGAGTAATGGTTACTAAACCATCCCAATAATTGGATGGAAAACATTGGGATGGGTTTCAAAGCATTGTTCTGCGATATGACACATGTCAAATTAAATGTAAACTTTACCAAATAGCTTATAATTGCGCTGTATAACTTTATATCGAAATGTTATTAATGGTAACATTAATTAGCGTTATGTATCATATGAACATTGAGAGAAGTTCGACCATTCATGAAGGTGATTCACAAAGAGAGTTGCTATTATCAAACGTATTGGCAAATGGAATATAATTTCAGGATAGGTACCAAGCGGATATGTACGGGTCCTAGAATGGTGTCCAGTTTTCTAATGTTCGTAGGAACAGAATTAACTAAACGCTATTTAATGACAATGTCTTTTCACTCACTCTTTTTAACTAATTTTTAAAACAAACATGAAATATCCTTGGTTGCAGAGAAAGGAAAAGGCCATAGATTGGTATTGTAAAGCCGTTTGTGAAAGTTTGAGAGGGTATCCAGTTTATTATTGACTATTTCGAAAGTGTCATTTTATAATCTGTAATTTTTCATATCTTGATTTACTACTAAGTAAAGGGCTAATTAATTCTGATTGAAATCATTGCAATAGATCCGTTAAAAGTATAGTTTGAATTTCTTCAATGAAATGAAACCAAAGATTGATGCATTGAATATCCTTCATTACATTGCGTTATAAAAGTGATAATAGTTAATGTAGACTAATATAACATAATTTTAAGATACTTAGGATGAACATTTTTTTAAATTTTTGATAATAATATAACTTCGAACCACACGCACTCTAAGTTGCAGGCTCAGGTCACGGTTAGAAAGTAACGATCTCATCCTGAGAAACTTCTGAGCACTTCTTACCATATCTATTCGAGTTTCTTCTTGAGATGGATCCCAGTTCTCGTACACCCATGCACCTAAGTACTATTGGTAAGGTAATATTGTTAACAGATGCAAAATAATGTAGACGCTAATATATTGTCGTAAATAATATACATTATATGAAAACTAGCTGTACCCGCGCGGCTTCGCACGCGTAGATTTTTAGTACATTATTTGGATCGTCATAGCATTTTCGCGAACCTTCTATAACATCCTCCTTCCAGAACTTTCAAGAAATTTATCAAATGTACAGGAACCTTCTAGACACACAGACACATTTCGCCACACACATATAGTTTAGAACCTTCGGGAATTTTCTGGAACCTTCTCCTTCCATAACTTTCTAGAGCGGATTTTTCCGGAACCTTCTAGACTTACCGACACAGTCGGCGGGCCCATTCTGGAACAATATGAAGTATTTCATTGCCTTCCCATAACAAAACAATGAGCTAGAAAGCACATTTTCGGCACCCACTCCCACCCACAACCACCCTCACCAAACTCGCATATTTTCGATGTGACACCAAGGGCTATCTACCACCATAACCACCGGTGGTTAGTTGTGGCTGGTTGTGGAGAAAACTTGGCGGATAGGGAAACACGGGTTTCTTTTTATAAATATATATTGATTACGATATTTGTAAATAATGATGAAAATTTTTATTTGCAAATATCGTGGCTCCAAAATGTTGTGCTGAATAAATGTAAATTCTTTGAAGCGAAACAATAAAAATGCAGCAAAAGAACATCACAAGATTATTGGAGACGGTCAAACAAAAGTGGCATAATCGTATTTTCCATTTTCCTTTGGAAGGTTTATGTTTGTGAAAATATTTCATAAATTTATTTCTTGTTTTGCATCATCTAGCTTTGGTAAAATAGGGTATTTTGTTATTGGAAAAATTACGATTTTTAATTAATTAAAAACGTACGATATTCCTTCATGATTTCCTATTAAGGGGCATAATACCACCCTGAGGCACCAACAAATACATTAAAATTCAAATATTTTTTGACGTAACTATTGCATGTAAAAATTGTTTTATCATCACCGTTTACGCTATGCAATGTATGACGCAAATATTGCAATTTTTCATTAGCAAATTATTTTGAAAATATCAAAATGTCGGTGCTATATACTGTCCTGCAAAGGTCCCTCTCCGCGGAACATGAAAAATTTATTATTTTCGTGTTGAATGTGGCGTATGTATACAAATGATAAACTGTCTGTGATGGGTAAGTGAGTGATGTAGCATATCAAAAAAAAATGCAAATAAGATAGTTAAAAATGATTTTAATTTTTGTCCTAAAAAAATATAAATAAATAATCCATAATAAGCAAACTATTTATTATCAAAAAAATCTTATACTACGTGGTAGATTAAAAGCTCGAACAGAGGTGGCAAGAATTGCGTTCCTCAGAATGAGACCGTTATTTTCTAACCCTGACATAAATCAGCAATTTTGAATGCGTATGGTTCGATGTTATATTTTCTCTTTTCTCTTTTTGGGGTGTTAGGTATGGAAGCCGTAAGCTAATTCGCAAAATCAAGGCTTAAGGTTGTTATTACGGTTGTTAGACATATTTAACTGTAACTGGTTGCGGATATTTTAAACGAACCGTGTGTTTTTCCGAGATACGATCCTCGACGTTTCGTTGAATTCTTATTCAATATCATCAGGAGGACGACCTTTACCCGCGAAGGTAGAGGGCGGACTGATTACTGCTTCCAAGGGCGTAAATTATACGCACTTTGTTGTGGAGTGATCACTTCTTCTACGATAGAGGTCGCCAGTGTGCAATATGTACTAGTTACGTCGGCGGACTTCACTGCGACGTCTCTCAAGGATTGAATCAATGTCGTAAGAACAGGGCGCCAAACACTTGATAGTTTGTAACTGTCATCTCTATTGAAATTGGGATGTTTGTATATTTCAATGGACTCCCTCACTAATCTGGGTATAAGGTGCGGTTCTATTGATAAGATTTCTGTCTTGTCAAATCTGATGATGTAACCGAGATTCCCTTTGGATTACACGATTGCAGATTGAAAAAAACAACAACTCCAATATATCGCAGATAACTTTGGTTGTGTGTGTCTTGAACAAAGTTTAATCTGTTTAAAAAATAATAATTATGTCGCATCATAAAATAACCATATTCATCATTTAATGGTGTAATTGAGCATTAAAGTTCACGTAACATATATAAATATAGTTTTAACCGAAAACCTGCTATTTTAACAAGGTTTTCAATTATTTAAATATCGTCCGCATACCGAGCCAATCGGTTTAGATTTGAACCGGTTTGGACAATATTATGATAAAATATGTATATCTTTCAGTGTTCGATATTCACGACGGTAGCACAGAAATCGATTGTTTTTTTTTCTTATGTGGCAACACTGATTTGTCTCTATCAAAAATTTATCCTACCCTCTAGAGTACCAGTTTACCTTTCGTTTCGACTTCTCGCTATCTCGTTCTTAAAGCGCCACAGGACAGACTTTCTCGCCTCCTGCCCTGTAAATTTTTGTCATGTGTTTAATTGTGCATCCTATAAACATTCTCTCGTCTCATCACCGCCAGACAGCGGGAATATTGCATGTTGGTGGCCAACCGAGTGAATAAAGTGTTTGGCGAGATGACATCTGGAAGGAAGCCAAGAGACAAAGGTGAGTCGAAAGTCCCTTCCTTTCTCGACCAATACAGTCCATTTCTCGTCTGGTCATTCCTCTTTACCTTCCTATTCTTATCCCATTCCCCAACCATATTCCCGCCATACCCCACGTACGCGGCAAATCGCACCGCGTAAATCCGATAGTTTACCGAATAAAAATGGAAAAAAATGTTTTTCCATTATTTTACTTTCATTCAAATACTGAGGCAATCGGTTTCCTAGCCTTATCACAATAATATGGTTAAATGTTTTACAATTTTCCTCCCCGTTGACGAATATAAATTATAAATAGTTGGTTCTTGGTTATTTTAATATCGTACAAATAGCGGATTAGCCGATTTGAAAACCCTGCGACAATATTATTGTTACAAGGCTTTCTGCATTCATAACGCCGTCTGAAAAAATCCTCGATTGCACAAGCGGACTTGCGCTGAAATTCGATTTATTCCAATAAAGAGCTCCATTCACTTATGGCAAAGCGGAAACATTTTTATTCAAAGAATGAGCCAAGTGTTTCAAATTAATTTCCGTAAAGTGCTTTATGTTTACGAATTGGTATCGAAATTTAATTTTAAATGTTAACCGTAGGCCATACAAAATATTTATCTAGATCCAAATTCTCGAACTACGATATAAAAATATATAATTATGTTGTCGGTAGAATGTACACTTGTCAATCGATGGCACTGATGTCAAAAGGGTAGAAGTGATTAAATACAGAGGAAAGCACATCCAAATAGGAACTCGGCATGTTGGCATATTGAAAACGCAACAAGAAAAAACTGTAATGCTAGCCTGCATTTATAGCTTCCAATACAAAATATACATTTGTTGCTATTAACAGGTTACACAGCGTGTTTGAAAAAAAGAAGAATGCCTTTTGAACCTCTTCCTCGTGCAGCAGGGTATTGACTTTAATATAAGCTAGTATTAAGAGACTGGAGGTCTTTGAGATCCGGCTATACAAATTTAGGCTACAGATCAAATAAAGGAAAGCTGATCTCTTACAAATTTATTACTCCCAACTCATCAGGTCACAATCTGAGAGAGCGGTTCAGTATCAAAAATATGGGTGATCTTACGCATTTTGTGCAGGATCAATCAGTTTGGTGCAACTTTCAGCCTTCAATAGAAGGTGGCATCTTCTTCTTCTTCTTCATCAGTCTTCGTCTTTCCACTGCTGGATATATGCCTCTTCCTTATTTTTCCATTCTTCCCTGGTGTTGGCTAATTGTAGCCATTTCTTTCCCCCCACAGCGACAATATCATCGGCCCATCTCTTTTGAGGTCTTCCGATGCCTCTTTTATTTTCCCAAGGTCTCCATTTCAGAACTCTGGGAGGCCATCTTGTAGTATTCTGTCTTGCAACGTGTCCTGCACATTGCCATTTTAGCTTCGCTACACGATCCATGACATCCACTACTCTAGTTCTGCGCCTAATTTCGTCGTTTTTGAAGGTGGCATACGAAAAAGAAAATCTTCTCTTAATTCAAACATCCTAACTACCCAAGAAAATCACAAATGATAGATAGAAATCACATAAACCATCATTAATCGATGAGCACATAGAAGATGTATGAAAATGAAGGTTTGAAAGGGTGTTATTTATTTCAGTACATGAAACTACGCATAAAATCAATGTACAATTCACCACAAGTATTTAAATGGCCATTATACAAATGAAAAAAAATTATAAACACAATTATACATATTTTTTTAAACCCCATATCCAATCTGTCTCAGGGTAGACTTTGTGTAGGTATATTTAATCATAGAATTAAGTGTGTTACAGTTTAAGAATATTTTATAAATGAAAAGAGAAGTTCTTTTTCAAAAATAGCAAACTAAAAATTCCAAATATATTTTTGATGTATCACCTGTCAAGGTTATCCATATTTTCCTTGTTTAATATCTTTTCTTTAATGATTTTTTCATCTTGGCGTAGTTTGGAGTATTTTTAATTTCTTGGTGCAGGTTTGCAGATTGGAATTCGGCTGGTATTTCAAAAATATGTCCTTTAGGTGTAGCCACCGAGGTTAAGCGTATGGTGTTTGATTTTCCATCCGCTGTTGGATTCACTACAAAATCGAACCTCAACTTCTCCATGTTTCGTGAAATATATTCAGAAAATGTTGTGTTTATAATGAAAAGAGAAGTGTTTATAAGTTTGTTTCCAGCACTTCTGGATATATAAGTAATATGTATTATTGTCTAATTTTATTTTAAGAAGAAGGAAAAAAGGTTATATTCTGATGTATGGTGTCTTTCTTGTGTAGAGAATTTCAAGCTTTGATTATAATATAATGATACTTTCCCGGTAAGGGAGGTTTAACCCTCTCCGCACACCTTTGATGAACGATGTTTACGTCGAATTCAATTGTAAAGTCATCATCATCATTATCATCATACGGTGACTTAACTGCTGGACACGGGCCTTACCCAAGGTTTGCCAGTTCACTGTCTTCAAGCGTACGAGGCCTCTATACCAGAACATTCCTTTTCCATCATCTCTTCGATAAATATGTGCAAATTACTTGAATTTTTTAAGCAACATCTATTACCTCGGTTCTCTGTTGAATTTATACATAATAATGCAATAATAAAAATTAAGATAATCCAAGCGACGCCCTTTCCATAGCTCTAAAGACAAATTTTAATTTTTGCATGGAAAGCTAAATAATTAATATGATACTTTATCCATGTAAAATCATTGATGATCACTGATCACATATTGCAAGTATAAACGTTTACATATGTGTGTGTATGTTTCAAAGCTTGGGTAAAACTAATTTGTGATTGGTCTTGTCAAACGAATATTTATTGGAAACAAATATCAAACCAATCCATGAATTTACATTGGATCGATTCGGCTGATCAGTAGCATATTCAAGTGTATTAGGAATCATAGAATAGAATATTCATTAAAACAGCATTAATTAAAAACAACGTGGAAAAGTTAACGACTTCCTGAAAATATGTATTCCTGTGTATATAGAAAAATTTATTATATAGAATTGAAACTGAATGTTTTGTGGGTTGCCGAGGCATGATCTTTCACTGAAAACAAAATGAGAGCTTATTTAATTCTGAATGAAGCAAGAAATGTTGAACTATCAACATTACTTAGGAACACAAGATTAAAAGCAATCTTTGAATGGACGAAAAATATTTATACAGGACATTAAATTGTATATTGTGTTTATTAAGCACTCTTTGAACTTTATGTTTTATTAGCTGTCTTTGCATAATATTGTGTAATACATAGTAGGGTGTGATTCTTTAATTTATATTTCAAGCTGTGTCTCATTGAATCTCCCGTGAGTTAAGATTGCAAATTGACCATTTTTCAGTCTAGGATCTACCCCGAGGTCTTTAGTTCTAGACTGAGATGGTCGGTGAGCGTGAGGAAGGGTGTATAGTTAGAAATATTTGGTGGGACCAAGCGTTCCTCTGTTTTTGATCTCCGCTTTCTAGCTACACTACCGCTTTTGACCTTATAACATTTACTCGCATACAATTTTATCCATCATTTAAAACAAAACAAAAAACTAATCCATAAAAACCATGTTTTTATTATACTCCCTTTATTATTTACTAGTTGAAACAGGTTTCGTGCTTACTCCACGCGTCGGGCTCGGGTCGGGCGACGCTACGAAAGGGAGTAATAAAAACCGTTAAAATTTAGAAAAATCCAAAATTATACTATAATAATTTACCATCGCCACGAGTTTGACTGCAAAGTTTCAGCTCGATTGAATCACGGGAAAATCGATGCAAAGTTTTTTCGGCAGACAAGCGACAAGCAGACAAGCCGACAAGCAGACGCTACGAGTTAAAAGAATGGGAGTAAAAAAGCATCTCTTGAGGAATAAATTAAGTATTCTGAAATATATATATGTAGTAATATTTTTGTTAAAATAAAACTTCTCAACACGATTGAAATCATAAGCGACTAGAATTTTGAGACAGAAATACTATGACTTGCAGTTCTACTCAGGTGCCGCGTTAGCGCAGCATCATATCGTGAGCACTCCAAACGTCGCGTATCCAACACAACAATGGGAGCTGAGCTCAGACTGCTCACTTTAACGAAACCAGGAATAAGGCTGCTAGCTTAACTACAAATAAAACAAAAATTGTTTGGTAAAAGCATTTTTTTAAATAACTTGGTTGATTTTGTTGGTAAGCGCCGACAACATTAATATCACAAAAAATTAAAATTTTCCTTTGGTTTATCATATCAAAATTTTTTTGAATTTATACTTTTTTTGGAGCATTCTGGGTAATTTTTTATTGTCTTTTATGAATGTTTTTGTTTGTTCGAGGTTACATTTCTGTAATTTTTACGAAACTCGATAAAATAATCGACAATGCTCAGTGTAGATTTTTACAACTCAATACTTTGAGCATCATTAATATATAATTTTGTCTTTATTTTAGTTGTTAAGTATAACTTCTACCGGAGCACACGCGCGAATTTTTTTAGTTATTAAATTGATTTCTTGTATTTAATTCAATCCGAATGAAGTATTTAAAAGTCTTGGAAAAACATACTAAGTAAATTTAGGGTATAATGTAAATTTTGATATTTTAAAATATGTTTCGGTTTCGGCCGAAACCAGAACAGAAGTCAAAATTCAGTTTCGTTTTCGGCTGAAAAGTATTGTTTCGGTCGGTCTCTAAATATTTATTGCTTATTCTTTATCTATCAATGCAAATAACGTAAAAGTATATACATTTTGTGCGGTATATGTATAAAGAAAATAATTTTTAGTAATATCTTAAAACAAAAATGTCACTGCAACTGTATCTCTATGTTTTTAAATTCACGAATACATTACGAGGGTCGTGCATTATGGATTATGTGCAGTTTTGAATGCAACCAGTCTCCCATATGACGTCATTCTTTATAAAGAGGGAAGGAGATTAAAGTATATGTGAACGAAAAATGTAAAAATCTTGACTTGACTTCAAAAATCAAAACCGTCGTCGCACAATCGCGTAATAATAGTAATTATATAACTTATAACCAGGCATCTATAGTAAAAATTTCAGCATGACTTTAACGTATATATATACTTTGGTAAAAAAGTTTTAATCGACGGAATATATTAAATATTGTCACGTGTCATGGCTGCGGGAGGAATGAATGAAAACGCTTGATTTTTATAACGGATTTATTTATTACTGACTAACTAATTATTCGATGTACAAAGTCACTTAACACTATTAAATTTAACGCTATCCTTTAAATTAATCTGTTTAGTAATTTATAATATATTATTATTCACTAGAACATTCCATCGAATTTCCGCTTCGGCTTATTTTGCTACGTCAGAGTATTTTTCAGATTATTCGCTGTTGAATAATTATAGCTCGGTTAGCTGCCCTGGCCTCCGCAGCCCGCGGCTGTCGCGTTGGTTTCGCTGTCAAGCGCGCTAAAACACCAACAACTTTATTCCCGCGCGCGTCTTATTTATATCTGTCCAATGCTGGTATCGAACCTGTTAGGCGTTCCCAGTGTTTAAGAGACGATTCTCGTGGCTTCTGGATTCTTATAGAATGTTTCAGATGCTTCCTGAAAGCCGTAGAACATTGAAGACCGTTCTCGATTCTTCGACCCAAATTTTGCGTACATATTCCCGACGGAAAAAATAGGCCTCATTTCTTACCTAGACATCATATCCGTCCCAGCCTTTATTAAATGGAAACATGGAAACATTATTTTTATTAGGAGCTTCGCAAAGCAATGGAACCTTTGTTTCCCCCCACAAATTTATTTCTAACTTAATCTTTAACCCGTATAACGCCGGGTACGTACAGCTAGTTATTTAATATGCACTTTAGTAAATTTATTATTAGAATAGAAATCTGATTGAATAGCATTCGGGATTTAAAAAAAATTAATTAATAATAATTAGTCAATACTTAAGAACGTGGTCGCTACGTAGGCTAAAATAAGATAAAAGCCGACAGCGACAGAATTACTCAAAAAATATAACAGCATTATCGGACCGTGAAAACCTGCGCTAGAAAATCGATACGGAATTTTTGTTGGAAAATTTGAAAATAAATACGCAATACATAATAATATTGTTTGTGTTTGCGTGCGGCAGATAATTAATGACCCAACAAGAAGTACACAATAATATATAAGAGAGATAGAGAAAGAATACGAAGTGAGCATAATCGATGAGATGTAGAAGGTAAGGTGAGACAGAGATCGGTTTGTATTAAATAGTAGCGTTTTTTTTCTTGTTGTTAGTTTCATGTTTTTTTTAGCAGCGTTTTAACTATATTTTATTTTAACAATATTTTTATATGTATATATATGTTCTAAGAACACGGTTACTGATTTTGTCTCTAGAGGGATGTTTAATAAACTAAGGTAAATTATAGAAGTCTCACAGAGACGAAACTCACAATATGAGAAATATTCAATTTTTTTTCGATTTCTTAAAGTCTACGATACTCTGAGTAGGTACTCTACTTGCGGTGTACACTTTTGCAAACTACTAATTATACGATGACCCAGGGCTTACAACCTGTAAGCTCTGGACCATCGTATAAAAATACTTCGACACACGTTTCTCATATTCGTATCTTCGTCTCTGTGAGACTTCTACGTTTATAATATATCTTAATGAGTATTTTATTTCATTTCGTTTAGCACAAACACAGGCACGACATGCCCATATATATTTTGTGCCTTATGTCATAACATACTGTCATCAAAATAATATCAAATTATGTTACATTATTATATTACGTACAAAGGTATAAATCACAGAAGGTAGTCGTTTTGCATCATTGCATATATTGTCACCTGCAACGAAATTTTATTTTGAATTTTTATTTATTTTATGATACACTAAGAGAATAATGGGTACATGATACATAAGAAAAAACAATACATTATTATTTAAAACTCATCCCATTATACCAATTACAAGTGTATTCGATCTGCTCTAGCATTAACATGCATACCTATGTTTATTTAATGTATCGATGTAGTGTGATCATGTAAAAATGCCTAACTTAATAATTGATTTATGGTGTTCTATGGGTTCAGGTATTGTATAAAAAATGGATGTTATGTAGGAGCGACTCTTTGAATGTATTTGTCAAGCAAGGATATCAGCATCAACATTACAGATGTCTCCCAGAGACAATGTGTTTTATGGGAAATTATGTAGAGAAGTCTTTTGGGGGCACATGGGGCTTACAACCTATCGTACGGCTGTCTCAAGTGATAAAATTAGATTAGTCAGTAATCTCTCGATAACTGACAAAATTAAAAAAAAATATTTTGTATATAATTTCTTGTTTGTCGGCTCAAGTATTTATCAAAAAGCCGACTCCATCGTTGACAAAACAAAGTATGTTAACCGTAAGTGCTTATTGTAATAAAACTTTAAAGATAAGCACGACTTTAAAAAAAAAGGCAAATGCAAAAGACGTCCGACAATTTACGGCGTTTACATCATTGATGTCCGACTTCATTATATAGCCCATAGCGGTTTACCTGAAAACCCTTGCAAATGACAGACAAACAAATAATGGAAAAATATTAAAAATCTTATAATATAAATATAAACGAATACTTTACGAATACTTTTAAAAGTATTCGAATAACGAATATGTTCGAGTTTCGAATATTCAAATATTCGGATTGGAGGCTCTAGTCTAGTCATCATGCATTAGAAACAAAACACATCATGACTGTCGATATAGTTGTGACGCATAAATAGTGTGACGTCATTTTTCTCGATTGTAACTGACTAGTTCATATGTTAAAAAATCTTTTTCTTTTAGTTTTATATTTATTTTCTACGAACTATCAATGCATGCGTTCTGTGTCAATGTAAATCTGTCCATGTATAATATAATGTAGTTAGCTATGCACAGACCTGAAAATAAATGAAGGCAGTGTCAGATATTGCCGCAGCTTTGCGCGAAATCGTCAATCATGTATAGACGGGAAATAGAACAATCTAAGCCAAAATACTTTTTTTTCACACGTGCAAATCATTCAAGGATAATTGTATCTATATTAACCTCTTCAATATTGGTCTCACCACATTGAAAAGAATGCTGTAGATTATATAACGTATATTATTCTAGTACCACTAAACTATTAAACCTTAGTATTACTCGACTTCATCATCACTAAATCAACA
This sequence comes from Agrypnia vestita, assembly GCA_016648135.1. Classification (NCBI taxonomy): domain Eukaryota; kingdom Metazoa; phylum Arthropoda; class Insecta; order Trichoptera; family Phryganeidae; genus Agrypnia; species Agrypnia vestita. The sequence continues at coordinate 158,586 of JADDOH010004765.1, read as the reverse complement.
TTGGCCAATCTAATCTTATTTTCTGCACGTAATATTCTCTTCTTCCACATCTACTCTGACTCCTACCTTTTCACCCCCCTCCCCCATCCTCATTTCCGTATAACTCAATTCTTCATATATATATATATATATATATGATATATATAATTATATATATATTACTCTTATTTTACTTTAATATTGTTTGTTGCTTACCATAATATATTCTCTTAGCTTTCAAGTATACTCATATCCAACATTGTACTTAACTTACTACGCCTTAAACATCTGTGTTTCTATAATTGGTTTATGCAATGGAAACTGTGCTCTGACATTTAATGATTGAAACTGTTAAGATTTCATAATAAATTGATCAATAAATAGTATGTATATTGAAATTAAATAATAAAAAAATAATTTCATTATGTTAACCAAATTACAAATAATCCATTAGGTTAATCGTGATCACCAATCAAGATCTAGCCCGCCACTAGTATACTCGTCCATTGAATGCTTGATTCGAATAGTACAAGTTAATTTATTAAGTATTATTATACTGATTGTGTAAAGAGATACAACGAAAAACCAATTTTGAAAGGCGAGTTACGTAACGAGAGAAACGTGTGATGGTATGTATGTATCTTAACATTAAAATGTAATTTTCCTTAGTTACAAAAATAATATATATCGCGTTGAATAATGTATGTATTGTGTGCCGCGGGGCCCAGATTGTAAAGTAGTAGGTATAAAGTCCACTGTACATAACTCTCGCGCCACCCTAGCCGAGCTCACCCCAAGCGAAAGAAAAATATATTTTTACTTTTAAAGAAAACACAATAAATAAGAAAGAAATAACATTGGGCTCAGACGAGCCGGGCCGAATATAATAACGTTATTCAAATATTTATTTCATTTTCTTCGGTGGCGGGGCCGTTCTTTTGATTATTTTTATATGGGGGGAGGGCGGACGTGTTTGCACAGGCAGCGACGGAGAAAGCTATTTTGTATTTTTAATAACAGATTTAATGACTTTCTTTAAACTTTTTATCTTGCCTTATTCTCCCTGGATCTCCTCGCCTTCCACGTCTGACGTGCCAATCTAGCGACATTCTTTTATTCTTTTAATTTCATATTATGAATATATAACTTTTCTTTAGGGCTTCTCGACAAACTCTCAAAAGTATTTTATTACAATTATGCCTTTGCGTAGAAAAAAGTCTCCAAATAAGGAAGCATAGAAAAATAAATTAGTCGAGGGGTATAAAAGTAATGGCAGCAATATCTAAAGAATGAAAAAAATGTTTTGAATGCTAATTTATAACTAATTTAAAAAGTACTAAATTCAACATTTTATAGGATATATACATATAGCTCTATCCCTTCCAAAATCATGTTTTCAATCAACTATTAGAAGCAAAGATAGTAATATCCTCGTATTGCAAAAAGTAAAGGCAGAAATGTCAACTTCAAACAATCGACCTCCAAGGAGGGGTCACGTGACAAAATGGCCGCTTCAAAACAAGTGAGAGTTGTTGTCGATTTATGACTGAAATATCAAGTGAAAGACAACTATATTAACATTAAAAATATAGAAGTATCATTACCACATGCGAATCTAAGTATACAGTTTTTTTTAAGTTAATTAATAATATAATATATATATATATATATATATATATATTCTATATATATATATATATATATATATATTATAAATTAACTTCCAAAAAAATTCGACTTGTCTATATTCTTACGATGGAATTAGTGAATTAGTGCATTGTGTAGAGTAATCACTTAAGCCAGCTCAAAAAAGTTCCCAGTCCTGGGCCATAGTACAAAAGACTTCCATACACGTTTCTTATATAAACAGCTTCGCCTCTGTGAGACTTCTCTCAACAGCAATATCCAATTATATAAATAGCAGAAGCAACTTTTTGGTAGCAAACACAGCAACATCCACATTTAAACGTTAAATGTTTATTTAAGTATACGCATTTGCCTTTACACCCCTCGGTTTATATAATTCTTCCGAGGAAAAAAGACGCCTCGGTTGTACCAACTCAACTTTTGTGATACGCACGACGAGTCGTGCATGTACAAACACTATTACGTCACTCATTAAACGTATCAACCAATTTACGCACAACAATTAATACACTTCTAAAAGTGTATTTGTGTTTGTTTTTCGTTCAATTTTGTATACTTTTTTTATGTTCGTGTTAGGCTAGAAGACAGGTGTAGGAATATTTGTAGCGGATATTCGGTGTTGTTTCATTCTCTACACTGGGGCGGAATTCGTGGGTAGGGTGATTTATTGGTCGCTTTGGTTATAAATTTAATCATATTTTTAAGTGTTCCTTTATATCGAAAGCCTTCGAGAACATTAATATTTTATGAAGACTGTTGGTAATTCCTCATTTTAATCTGCAAAAGTGGATTGTTTTTCGTAATCGTAAATATATATTATGTATACATATATTGTATTTTTTAAGGCAATTTTACTCCGAGCTGACTGATAGGATAAGGAAATCAATCAAATCATATTTTTTATTAATGAAAAATCATGAAAAAGCATGCCTTTAAGTCCAAAATAAAATCAATACCTGATTTCGTATAAATTTTTTTTGAAAACGTACGCAATGATTATGGTACTGACATATTAGTCATACAGTTTTCCCACTCTTTGAGAGAAATAGAGGTATAAAATATTGAATAGCATTGAATTTTCTTTTTTTTTCTTTAAGATACTAAGAAATTTTTCCTAAATTATTTTTATTATATATAATTATCTTTGAAATAATAAGAAATTTTTCCTTATTTATTCATTGGGTAACCAGCATCTATCTATGTAATTGTCATGCTGTTTTTTTGCTGATATAACTCCTTACGCTTCTGTCCTGACACATCACTCTTACCTCGTCCACTTTTATATAAATTCTCATTTCTTGCTCTTCGTTTTTTGAAGCTTTTAAAAGGGCCATTATCCAATATTGATCCAACCAGGTATTTGGAGGAATTTTAATTTTAATAAACCTAGAGAAGCTTATCTTATTATACAAAAAATAGAGCTCATTGTCGCAGCGTCTTATCAAGGTTAATGTTCTATATCCGGACCAAAGATACGTTTCAAAATTTAACATTAAGAAATTCCAGTGATTACTCATTTTTCATCATATTCGATCCGTTTTATAAATATATTACATCGAAGTTGTTTATATTTATTTTATTTTTTAAAATTTTATTAGGTCATCCAACAGGGAGATACAATCGCTCGGTAAAATACAAAAAATAATTAGTTAAATGTCTCCCACAATTAAAGGATAAAACAAAAAGGATATAATCATAGATAAATCAATCTGACAGTGACAGATAAAACAACTTGACAGTTTCATTTAACCGATTGTTCCAAATTTAACTTTAACATAGGCACAAAAGGGCTCATGATGTATATAATATACATGATCAGGGAGGGGGACGAGTTTCTAGTATCTGCCTCACCATATGACGATACTCTTCGTATTTAGTTTTAAAAATATATATTGAATTTAAAAGGTAATTATAATCTGAGCATATGCGTGGAATGGGAGAGGATTTCCTATTGTTGGTTTGATAGGTTGGAAGGGAAAAAAGGTACTTCAGTCTGATAGGTCGGAATGGGACGTGGAAAGCTAGCAAGTTGGTGATTTCAGGAGAATCAATAAGGTTATTAATTATTTGGAGAAGAAAGGATTGATCTGACAATATTCGCATGTTTTCAGAGTGTCCAATTTGTGAAATTTTTTTTGAGTCCAAATAGTTAAAATTCAAATTAAATTTGTAGTTAATATTCTTAAGGAATGTTTTTTTAATATTTTCGATTCTGTTAATGTTAATATTGCTGAAGGATGATGGTTTCGATGACTTTTTATTTAGTTATTCAAGCACACTTCCGTTTGCGCGAATATCTTTCCTTTCATAGAATCTTTTTAAAATCTCGATGTGTCTTTTTTATCTACGTTTCAGAAGTATACAATAGTGAAAGCAGTGCACTCGTAAAGTCTTATGGAATAAAGAATTATGAGATTTAAAGTTAAGGTAGGAAAGATTAAACTCGAAAATAATAGAAGTCCAAAACTGTTCTACCACGGGTACTTCTGAAAGGCAAAGAACTAAAAACTCTTCTCTATGCATATCCAAGTAGCTATGTTACGTAGCATATAAACATCCTATTAAGCTTCGCAAGTGCAACGTTTGATCGCCTTAGAAACAGATTCGATAATGATCTACGCAAAGACACCAAAATGTTGGTGCGTGATGTACTTATGATTTTTATTTTAGAAATACAAATACCTTAATTTATTTAATAGTAAGACACAATGAACAATAAGTAGACTAGTAATAAAGATAAACGAAATAAAATAAGACAGTAAAAATTGACACAAATGGTACGGAAAAAAGGAGGCAGAAGTTGGAATAATAAGGGAGAAAAGTACTCCCCTGTCAAAGTACATCATTATCAGCAAGGTTCTTTCCACTACTGGATAAGGTCTCCACGAGTGTTCGCTGACATGTGTTTGAATTATATGGCGGCTTGTCGTCCTTGTATATCGCTGGATGACTGCATTCGTTCTATTAACCATCACGCTGTCGGCAACACTCACGCTGCAAGCAAGCTTCTAGTATCAGGTTCTCCTGGTCGTGCCGCGCCTTTCGCGACCATCCTCTCTTTCCGATGTTACCAACACTAGCGACGTATTAATTTAGCCTGATTCATTCCTTCGACGCGACCGAGTCGAACGAACTGTCAATTCGCAGAACTACCCGCGGATAATTTGCGGCGTGTGTTTCGCAGGTGGCGGCGCTCCGGCCCAGGCCCGCCGCCCCCTGTTCATTAGATTAAGCTTCCGGGGCCGCCCCCACCCGAGGAGCCGCCCCGAAGAAAGGCGCCCCGTTGTAATTCCGTTTCGCCACTAACGTTACTTAGTGTAGCAATAAACATTCGAAAACGAGAAAGTACAAAAATGAAAGATGAAAAAGAGCGCGATGTAACTAATGTTCGGGCGAATTTTTTTAATAATCAACACAAATAAGTCTTGCCCGAGTCGGGTCGCGGCGCGCGCGTCCAAACGGTAACATTCCCAACGACACCCTCCGGGATTTTCTCTTTTACGGCTCGATTTGAATATTTGGCAAACGCTTCCACGGGCGCCGCTAAATTACCGCCCGCTTTATTTCGGGGGGCGAGCGGGTAAAATTAAAGCCGGAGTAAGAATAATATATTTAAAACATTACTGTAAACGTGTTTGTGCCCGCGTTTTGTCGCTGAAATATTACAATCGTCGGAACGGCGTTACACAGTTGAGATATGTTGTGTTCCCCCCCCGCCGCCCGCCGCCCCCCGGCCCCCCACCCGGCCTCGGCGCGTTTCATAAATATTGAATAAAATTATTCAAGCTTTTCCCAAGGTATGTCCGCCGGTAGGATGCAGCATTCATGTTGCTTATCATCGCGCGAGCCTAATTTGTATGACGTATACATGACGCACTGCGTTCATTAAGCCGCGTAGTTTGTTGGCGGACGCGACCTGTCCTCTGCGCAATGGTTGCCAACTTATTTATTTCGCCGTGATCGTAGAACAATGACGGATGTGCGAAAAATTCCGTATTGACTTTTTTGGATCGTTAAAAAGTGAAAAAAAAGAAGACATCTAATGGTATATAAAAAGTGTATTTTTTCTCATTAATTTAACCGTTGTTATAGGAAGTTGGTATAACGACGGTTCTGATTTGCGATCGTAGAATAATGCAGCATGTGTAAAAACGTCGTTGTACTGCGCTGACTATATTTGAGGATTTAAAGATGTCCACTTTAAATAAATAACCCAAGTTTCAAAGGAAAATCTTTTATAACAGAATGTTAGTAAACTTAGTAAAGTTACTATCATTGTGTTATTATGCCTAACCAAAAATTTAATGCTTTAAATATTAATAATAAAATCTTTTGTAGTTATCGAGCTATGACAAAGTGTCTTTATATAAATAAAACTTCAAACTGCTCTTATGCAAACTTGAGAAAAATCACATGCGTCGTTGTTCTACAATTATGATGATTTATGCGCGTTTTTCTTTTTTCACACAGATTTCATATTATTTTATAATTTTAAACCCTACGACGAATCGCGATGTCCCATTACTGTAGCGAAACACAACACAAAACAAGCTTGAAAAAATCAGGACAGCCTATAAATGTTATTATTACGATTGATGCAAGTCGGTACAAGTATTTACTTGTTTACATACTTATAATACACAATAATAATTACAAAGTAATTACAAATATATGAAGACAAAATTTTTAACATTTAACTAAATTTACTAATAGATAACCACATGAGTTTTTTTAACAACATATAATTTATGAACTATCTCTTCTCCTACATAAGTCTTTCAGTTTTTATTGAAGTGTCTTACAATATTTATTTCTTTTATACGAAACCATGATGTTCGCTACTATTTCTAGGTTTTTCACTTTTTATATTATCTCATGCTCTTACATAGCGTGAGTGTAGCCACATTTCTGATACAAGCAGACGATTAAAATGTGAAAGGATATTTTGAGAGGATTTTAAATACACAGCCTTTCTGGACGGTCCAGGATCGAGAAGAGTGGAGGTTGACAATTTGCGCTGTTGAAGCAGATTAAATGATCACGTGCTCTGTCGTGAGTTCATAGACAGAGGAATTTTTCACGCAATCATTTCAATCTTTTATCATTAAAAATTTTATCCAGCGACTTGAAAGGAGAAACCTAAAAAATACAGTGCGCCGTTTTCCTTCAATAAATTTCATTAATTTTATACAATCGTAATATTTAACAATTTATAAATACTTTAAGAGGTTTATTATTTCCGAAAATACAACTCCAATTTACAAAATTGAATAATTCCAAATTACTTTATGTAAGTGATATTTATATCTTGTACAAATTCCTTTTAATGGACTATTAATTGCTTTCTATTTTAGTCTGCACTTCGTGGCCTTGTGAGGTAACTTTTTCGGTTGTAACACCCTTTGTGTGTCTATGGCCCGAATTCACAGTCAATACTTAGATGATTTAAAGATTTAAAGCCTTAAAAATTACCCTTTTAAGTATTGACTTTGAATTCGGGCCTATATGTAATAATTGAAACAACATTCGCATAAACCTTTAATAATGTATACATAGATCCTAGGCGTAAAGTATTAAAATATTATTTGGACACTTAATAATATAATTTTGTTTAAATAGTGTTGCGAACACGGAATGCGTGACACATCAATATTCTTACTATTTTCAAATTAAGCTAAACACTTGTGCTATGAAAATAGGACTTAGTTACTGGTCTGGAGTGAGATTCAAACCCGCGACCTTAGGATCAGGAGGCGAGAGTCCTAACCACAAGACCAATAAGCTATTCTTAATATACATTTAAATTACTTATAAAGCATCTATATAAACAAGTTTTGTTGTAATGTTTTGATAGTAAAAATAATTGCTAACATTATTGTTAGCGTTATTTTAACCGTACAAAATATAAGTTTGCTCAAAAAAGGTTTCTTTATATATATAGTAGGCCTATGTTTATTTGAAAACATTTAAATTAAATAAAAAATATCGATAATTTATTTAACTCTCAACAATTTATTGAAGAAAATAATATCGGCCAAGCTTTCGCCTCTGGACCCCGCATAGATACTATGGTTTATGACCCAGGTCGACCCGGGAATGACTTCCCGGGAATACAAGGGATTTTTGATGCATCAAGTGTCGGGAAAACATAGGGTTTTCGATGCATTGAGTCCCGGGAATGCTTATATCGTATCCCGGGACTCGACCTCGGAAAAAATGTACTTAAACATATCTTTAGTTTAAAAAAAATAAAAGCTTTTGAATCTACAGGGGAACGAACAATTATTTAAAAAAAAAATCGAATTAATTTAGTTGAAAGAGAAAGTTTTTTCAATTACTGGAAATATATGTACAAAATCAAGAAGCAACGTAAATTTGAACATTTTGATATTTTTAAAATGGAAATTTAGAAATGTCCATAGTATTTTTTTTTGCTGAAAAAATAGAGACACGAACACGGAATATATCGCATCAATATTCTTACTATTTTCAAAATAAGCTTAACGCTTGTGCTATGAAAATAGGACTTGTTAAAGTCTTAAAAGTAATATAAAAAATAGAACTAACTTGCTGGTGTCTTGGAATGAGGATCGAACCACCGACAAACAGATCACACCAACAAGCTACTCGCTTTATTGGAAAATTATATATTATTTAATTTATAGGTGTTTTTTTTCGAATTGGCAACACTTTATCCAACGACAACCAATTTGACAGTTGACAGCTCATTTGTGCTTAGTATTGTTTGCTATTTCACCATGAGTAGACTAGCGTCAGAAAAATGCTCGTAAATTTTGCAATTTTATTTCGAGGATCGTAGTATTATTATCACATTTAAACATTATCTTTCTGTACATTTTTATGTAATTATTTTATATAAAAGATCTTATTTTTAAGTTATACACCTACAAAAACATCCTTTATAAGCAGAATCATTTTAACACCCAAAATTATGGGTAATTTTAAAATTTAAATTCAAGTTAACAAATTTAGAATATCTTCATATTATTAATCAAACTAAGAGTCATTTGATTGTATGCATTTTATAAGTTCGGAAGTCCGCAAGATTATAAGTAACTATATATGCATTATTTGTATTAAGGGTTATCAAGGTGCGAGGATGACGGACGTCCTGGAGAGAGATGAGTCCTCTTCAATTAATCAGTGCTGGTTGTGCCGATGTTTTCTTCCACTAAGCTTTCAATTCATCCTTTTTGATAGTAGCAGGATCTCTTTGATCCGTTTCATCTTTAAGACTTATATCTCCGTTCTTAAACTTTTCAAAGTAACGTTACAAGTCAAGTATTGCAATTTAAATAATGCCTGACTGAATAAATAAATGCAGGGAACTCATCATTTTCAAACACAAATAAAAAAAACAAGAAAACGTTTCCTACTAAGAGCGTTCAAATGGTTACAAATTAAATATAACTATTATATTTTATATACTATATCAAATAATATTGAATGTTTATTAATCGTTCGCGTGATATCTGAAAACAGCAGTCTTGCTATTTCTGTATTTTGACAGTTATTTTATAACATTTGAATGCCGTTAATTTTGACGTTTTAAGTTAGACAGATTTGAAATTAATGAATTCAATCAATCAGAAAGCTCTAGCTAGCTAAAAGCAAAAACTTTAAAATATAAATAAACGTTAACTTATTCATAATTTGAGATTTTGGAATTTGGAAATTTTTGTGTAATAGCAGGTATTTATGTACTTCGCTTCACTTAATTCGCCATCTACGATTGAAATTTGTCATTTTTATGGCACATAGACGCCGCCGCTAATAATAAGACTTCTATAGGTATTTTGACTAAAGTATGGAGCAATATTATTTTTACGTATATGTTGTATATATATGATTTTCTTCCGAATTATTTACGTGTATCAAAATTTGCTGATGGTAAATTTTAATTATTAAATCTCTTAGTAAGAAAAAAACAGTGGTGTTTTATTTATTACCTTGTTGAATTATTCGTATTTGTATTCGTATTCGTAGACTTGACATTCGTATTCGTATTCGTGAAAGTAGTATTCGTTACGTCACTAGTAAAAATCACGCCACCGACAAAGACAAAATAAAACAATAATATAAAATTGAGAGCATGCGGAAATGTTACTAAATTTTTTAACACGGTTTTCGCGAGGAATTTTACTTGGATATCCGCTGAATAAACTATGTTAAAAAAGCAATTTCGCTGTCGTTCACAGCTTTCTAAAGCGCGAGTCGTCTGAATTACTGCTTCCTATACGTATGTCTCGTTTCTTTGCCGAAGTTTCAGAACTCATTACGGGGCACGGGTGCAATGTCAAAATTCGCTCGATATTAAATGCGGCAATCGTCCCTCGATACAACGCCAACGCGCTTCGAATGCTCTAAACTAAAATCCGTGTAACCAATTATGCATTGCAGAAATATACGATTGTACTTTGTATCTACAAAAAAATCATTGTGTGAAAGTCTAAGAACCCGGGAAAAAAGGCAAAAAAGAATGTAAGCAGACCGAAGATAAGATGAACTTATAGTATGGTAACGAACAGTCATGCTCCGGTAATGATAAGTTGAAAGAGATATGTTGCAGATTATCGGAAGTGGAAATATGTAATTTATTTAGCATCATTGAAAGATTTGGCAGATACTTCGTGTTATAATTTTAAATGTGTTTTATTTTACTTTGTAATACACACACACACAATATGAGTTATTAAATTACTACTATAGTTTCGAGAGTAGCAGTCCCTGATGATCACACCTGATGATGAGAAGATAACTCTAGTAGTAATTTAATAACTCATATTGTGTATGTGTGTATTATTAAGTAAAATAAAACGTATTTGAAATCGTTTACTTAGTTTTCACAAGTAAAAGAAAATGTAGGTTCATAAAATACCTACGCAAAACACACCAAAAAGCATAATATAATTAGCTTGATTTATAATTTGTACACATGTAATACAAAGAATTTTCTCACGTTTTCACGGCCATTCTCAATCTTCTGCCGGTATATAAAAGAAAAACCGATCGTAATTTTTTAACTAAACATTTTATTTCACATAAGTAATATTCATCGTGGAAGGAACTGCAGAGAAAAAATGCAAAAAGAAAAAAAAACTGAAGGGAATAAAAATTAAAATATAGTATAAATTAGAGAATATAAATATCGTATGATTTAGGAGAATATAAATAAAGTGCTGGTTGTATCACCTTGTTGTATAGTAATCGTTCATTTAAAGCGTAGATTTCTTTGTGTGCCACAAATCAAAAATTCCTTTTCTTAAAAATCCATGCTTTAAACGAACTGTTACTAAAAATAAAATTTATATAATCGACCCTAAGTACAGATCCAAGTGCATCACTAAGTATGAGAATTAATTTGTATATCACATTACTAACATTAATTTTAAAATGCAAGAAGTTGCATCCCGTATTTTTATGTCTACAAATGGTGCAATATCACTTTTCAACACCCAAAAGTTGTGCAGTAATGGCATATAAACAATTTTAAAATAAAATATTTTGTCCTCCACGTTTGTTGGACCTCCACAATGTCTGGTGTGCATAAAGTTTATTTCATATCACCCAAACTAGTCATTGTAATCTGGAGTTTTGTTTAAAATATTAAGTTTTTGAGGAATATTATATAAAATGAGGATCTATCTACTTACTTATATTATTTTTATTTCACACACAACTTTATCCAAACAGTTAAATATTAAATTAGCGAATAGTGAACATATGCGAGAGAAAAAAGCTTTTATCGATGAAAGTGGGTATTAAAATTTATTTATTTTATACAATACAGCCAACAAATATTTGTGAGGTAATAAATAGAACAATCATATTGTTTTAAAATAAGCGGAATGAGGATTCTTGATTTGGTTTAATTTTTTATGCAGCTATTTGGTACTGTGTGTTGCCATTATTAAAAACAATAAATTGCCATTCACCGCCCGCTGTCGCGCCCCCTCCCCCACCCCTCCGTGTCCCCCATAAAAATATTCCAAAAGAGTTGAGTTAATGCACAAAGTTTCTACAAAATTATTCTGTGCACTTTATTGTTAATGAAATTCTCAAAGAGGGCTGGCTACAGAGGCCCACAAAACACCGCGCACTTGTCGGCTGTGATTTGTTGGCGAACTGTCTAAATCCGCGTTTCCGCGATATTACGCAAACAAAATCATATAAATTTAAAACAAATTATTTATTTATAATAATTTTTAAATTGAAAATAATAATTTTCAGGCGTATTCTAGGAATATGACTTACTTACTTACTTACCGGCACGCCGTTTCCCCGAGGGGGTAGGCAGAGAGGATAGAGCGCCATACTCCTCTGTCCTGACATACAACTTTCGCTTCGTCTACATTCATACATCTTCGCATGCAAGCTCGACGGTTGTTTAGACTTCTAACAGGACCATCTTCCAGTATCTGGTTAATCTGGTCATGCCACGTCTTCCGTGGTCGCCCTCTCTTTCTGGCGCCGTCAACACTTGCGTCATATATCTTTCTTACCATTCTTTCCTCGTTCATTCGCTCAACATGCCCAAACCACCTGAGCGACCCTATTTTTATTCTCTGTATTATGCTACGATCAGCTTTACATTCATTCGTAATATCTTCATTCTTTACTCTATCCCTTAGACGTATGTGTGGTAAATCCATGCATCCATGTAGGAATATGACAATATCCAAAAAAATAAAATAAAAACATGTAATGCAGTCATCGACGATTACTCATTTAAAATGTACCGAATTTTAGATTTTTTCTGTCTATCCCTTCCAAAATCATGTTTCCTATAAATTTATAAACTATATTTCCTATAAAATCTCGAATTTAGTATATCGAGAGTAGAAAGCCAAAAGAGCATTAGTGATTATTTCGAACTTTACAGGAGAGCGACAAAAAGTTCTGTCGATCTGATTTTGTCAATGTTTCTATTATTATTAAACGACTTCCATATTTGATAATCCAAAAGACATATGAAAATCGTCTAAAAATAAAATAAATATTGACAAGATCAAATTGACAAAACATTCTTTGCTCACCTGTAAAGTTTGACTTTTTGCTTTCTACCATCGATATTATAAATTTGTAATCCTTGATGACTGAATTAATTTTTTTTGGATATTGCTCCCTTTGCTTTTACACCCTACATAAATGCATTAAAAAATTAACCCATAAAAACTCAGTATTCATTATGAATCCTTTGTAAAATAATTAAGATTATTCAATAAATTATGTTACAGAATTACAACCAACTTTTATATTGTAACAATTTTAAATTAAAAGATAAACTGTAAAGTGTACATGATTTAAATAATTTTAGAATAGAACCGGAAAGAATTTTCTGAATATCTGAGTTAAATTTCCATTTTTTGTGTGCTTGTGTGTATATCCCTATATGTATGTATATGCATATAAGAATGCATTGCTATTGATATCAAGTTGATTTGCAAAATTTCAGCTCGATTCGATCGAAAGTGTGTTAATTTTTCCATCCAAAATTAAAAAAAATAACCGGATGTTAAGTTAATACAAATGATTGAAAAAAGTATATTGTTTTATTCCACATTAAAAATACAAAGGTTTCATTACCAGCTGCGAAATCTATGTATAGGTCGTGAAACAAACCATAGATATTTCTAGCACACTTCCTTAAAAAAAATTAAAGAATGAAGATTTAGATCATAATTTATAAAACTTAAAAATAATTATAATGTGTAAATTACGGTGGAATTGATGGATGTAGCACTCTGTAAAGCAATCACATAAACCAGCTCATACAGACCACCCTATAAAGGCTTCCATACCCTTTTCCCAAATAAATTGGTTAGTCTCTTTTAGACTTTTATATGTTAATTAAAAATCATTAAAAATTATCTATTTTAATTATAGTCAAAACTTTAAAATTTAGTTGACATAACTCTCGTTTTTTTTAAAGATAGTGGAAAAACAATATTTATCAGTGATGCACAGTTTAATATTTAAAATATTTTTATGAAGATATGATAATAAGTAATTTATATTAGCTCGTTCTATTAAAGTGACAATTTATTTCGCCTATTCTATAAAAAGATGCGAAAAATTGTAAAAGTTGTAAGTGTAATGTTCTTAACCAGCTATGCCAATCGTTCGTTTCTCTCTTCTTTGATGTAGGTTTCCGGTTTGCAATTCAAACGCAGGAAGCAATCACACGTTTATTCAAAACCCAATAAAAAATAAAAAAATATTTTATGCCAATGTAATTGCTCGTGGCAGTATATCCTTCTAAAAGCGCACAATCTGGAATGGCCACCGCCTCGTTAATTCACGCGGTCACATATCTTCCATCCCGCTCGTGCTCACTGAGACATCCATCTCATTGAGATACATTTTTTTATTTTTTTTTATTATTATTAATTTATTTTTTTTTACTTCTCAGACCCATAATTAATTACAATAGATCTTACAAACTCAAATACAAATCAACAATACAATACAACAATACAAATATTACCAAAATCAAAATAAGTCTCTTTTATTTAGTAACATATTCATTAATTCTGTATTTTGCCCTTTTTAATTAATATCCACTATGACACGACATGGGATTTTATTTAATATTTTTGTTATGACATATTTTAATGTTCTTTTTCCATATTTATTTATGACCTTCGGTATTCGTAGTCCTTCTTTAACCGTAAATCTGGTACTATGTTAATGAATCAATCTATGTTTATATGTCCCATCTTCATGATATCGTGTAATTAGTTTGTACCACAAATAGCATTGATTGGCATAGAAACTTGTTTCTTGAAGAGTTCCTGTATATCTTTAGTAGCACTTTCTTTATTTATTAATTTTATTGCCGAATTTTGAATATTTTGAATTTTTCTAATATTATATTAGTTTTGCAAGTTAGACCCCAGCTAGTTATTCGATACCTTATTACCGATTCCGCTAAAGATTGGTATATAGTTTTCATAGTCTGTATCGGAACATAGTATTTAATCTTGTGCATACATCCCAATACAGTTCTCAACCTCTTACATACCTTATTTACCTGAATATCCCATTTGAAAAATGTATCTATGGTAATACCAAGATATACGTATTCATTAACTAATTCAATTTTTTCACAATTACACAATGCATTAATTCAAGCAATCAAAATTATAGGAAATAATATTTATTTGATTAACCACAGTTATATGAGGTGACCTTACATGCATGACTTTAGTTTTTTTTTGCATTAATAATTAAACCCATATCATGAGACCATTTAAGTAAAGCATTATAATCTTGCATACAATTTTCCACCCATCTTACATCCTTGTGGGAGATCACAAGAGCAGTATCATCAGCATACACAAAATGCTTAGCATACTTAAAGATTTTAGACATAGTTGATATATAAATAATATACAGTAGTGGACCAAGAATAGATCCCTGGGGCACCCCAGTATTCGTAAATTTTGGATTACTAAATGTGTCTTTAATTTTTAATAAAATTTCTCTATTTGTTAAGTAATCCACTAGGACTTCAATTAAATTTTCACCTATGCCAATGCTTCTCAAGATTGTTATGAGTGTTTCCCGATTTATTGTATCGAATGCTTTAGAATTATCTACAAATAGTATAATGACATGATTTTTGTCATTTAATTCTGAATTTACATGATTTGAAAAATTTTCCATGAGAATTTCTGTACTTTTGTGTTTTTGAAATCCATACTGATTCGGATCTAATATGTTAAACTTTATTAGGTAATTGTAGATTTTAGTATGCAAAAATTTTTCTAAGATTTTTTCAATAGCAGGCAGTATACATATGGGCCTGTAATTAGTATATTCATCATGCTTCCCCCCTTTATAGATTGGTCTTATAATTCCTATTTTTAACATTCCTGGGATTTCATGCTGTGTCAAGATAGTATTTATAAGATGAACAATCACGGGACCTAGCACATTTATATTTCTTTTAATCTCACCCAAGCGTATGCCATCAATACCTGGCATATGAGTAGTAAGTTTCATACCCCTTACTATTTCTATGATATCACTCAGAGACGCTTTAGTGATTAACAAACTCTGTGGTTGATCTACCAAAGAAAAGTCTGATAATTTATGTTCACAATGGTGCAACATTTGATCAATAGAATCCGAGAAATACTTAACAAAGTTATTACTGATACAAGAGTATGAGGTGCCACTAAAGAATTTTGTTATGATTTCATCACAGTTACTCGTATTTTTTCTACCTAAAATGTTATTAATTGTATCCCAAGTTTTGTGGCTGTCGTGTAAAGTTTCTCTGAACAAGTTGTTATAATAGATTCGCTTTTTATTTATCAATACTTTATTTAATTTATTTCTAAACTTCTCATAATTCATTTCATGCGATTTATTTCTAGGTGAATTTCTCCACACCACAAATAATTTATCCCTTTTATTTATTTCTTCTAGCAATGTATTAGTTACCCATGGACATATTGGAATTTGCGATCTATTCACACTTCCGTACGAGTTTATTCTGGACTTTGTATATATGTCACAAAATTTATTTTTTATACAATCATATATGTCACGACAGTTTTTAATTTTTAATATGGAATTCCAATTATGATTTTGAATGAGCAGATTTATTTTCTCTTGTTTCATATCCATCAGTCGCCTACTTTTTATCTTGTGCGTATTGTCAGTTTTCGTAAATATTATTCTTGAAGCTGTTATATAGTGGTCAGCCACAAGCGACTCACAAACACAAGACAGCAGTTTATTTTTATTTTTATTATTTGGCCTATATCTAATGTAAATATGATCTCTGCATGATTGTGATAATCGATCATTAACAATAGCTTCTCTTGTGATGTCAAAAATGCACCTTGTAAAATAGTTACTGTTGAGAAGATTTTCATATTTTATAACTAGAGGATCATTTTCATGTAAGGTGTTTATATTTATGTCACCAAGAATGATAAAATTATCACTAGTGTTTACATTGCTAATTATTGTTTCAATTTCATTTATATATTGCAATTTATTCTGATTTGATGGTCTATACACCGCTAATATATGAAAATCATATATGCTATGTGGGATCTTGAGTATACCGTAGACATTTTCACAATACATCGTGTTAATCTTATATTGATAAAAGGCAAACTTATTTTTAATATATAATAAAATTCCACCACCTGACTTATTTTTTCGACCGTAATAATACTGCTTAAAACCTGGTAATTATATAAATTTATAAATTGTTCCTCTATGTTTGTCTCACAGAGCATTAGAACATCTATAAAAGTCAATGAGTTCTTTAGAATTATATTAATATTGTCCCAGTATTTATATATCGATCTCACATTTATTTGCACAACACTCACCAAGTTCAAATATCTATCTGAGAGTTTCTTCATCCATTGATCAATATTAGTTACCCTTTCCATTTCAACTTCGTTGATATAATCTAGAAAACCTAAGATCAGCGATATTGACTGGTAACAAAATATTTTGATTTTGTATGAAGTTACCTGTAGAATTTATTGTTACCTGTTTGCAAATTAATATCATACAATCCATAGTAATTCCGTGTTTACATAAGTACATGTAAATGTAGACAATCGTACACATTAACACTTTGTTAACCACATTTCTGCATTCAATTTTAATTTTTAATATAATATTAGGTCCTTACATATGAAATTGGCGTTTAGTATGGGAGGAACATAAAGCCGATTTTATTTTATTTTAATATATTTATTTAATCAAAGTATGTACCATTGCTATCTATGCACTTTTGCCATCTCATAGGTAGTTCATCGATCCCTTTACTAAAAAAACCATTCGGACGGGAATCAATAAAATCTTTGAAGGCGGTTTGGACTGCCCCATCGGAGTTGAATTTTTTCCTTTGCAAGAAGTTATCCAAATTTCGAAAAAATGGTAATCTGTTGGGGCAAGGTCCGGAGAGTACGGTGGATGTCTTAGACATTCCAATTGAAACTCCTCTAATTTGGTAGCCGTCTGTTGTGCAGTGTGTGGTCTAGCGTTATCATGAAGCAGCAGTGGCCTAGAGCGATTAACAAGCCTCGGTTGTTTAGCAGCTAGCTTTTCCATCATGGTTTGCAGTTGCTGACAATAGACATCTGCCGTAATCGTCTGGCCAGATTTAAGAAAGCTGTAGTGAACGACACCAGCACTAGTCCACAAAACGCTCACAAGTAACTTTTTTGGAGTCAATTTTCGCTTGGGGCATGGTTTGGCTGGTTCGGCAGGGTTCAGCCATTGCAATGAGCGCTTCCGATTATCGTACAGGATCCACTTTTCATCACAGGTAATGATTCGATTTAAAATCCCTTCATTATTGTGCCGGTTGAGTAATGCAACGCGGCAGTCAACGCGCGTTTGTTGATTTGCTTCACTCAATTCATGAGGTACCCACCTTTCAAGCTTTTTCACCTTACCAATTTGCTTCAAGTGGATTAAAACAGTTTTATTACTAACACCGCAGCCTGTAGCTAACTCGGATGTGGTTTGCGATGGATTCCGCTTCCACAATAGCCTTCAATTCTTCATTATCAACTTTGGTCTCCGGCCGTCCACGGGGCTTGTTCTGCAGGTCGAAATTTCCAGAACTAAAACGTTGGAACCAAAAACGCACTGTGTTTTCTTTTGCGGCACCGTCGCCATACACATCATTAATCCTTCGAGCGGTTTCTGCAGCACTGGTGCCACGGTGGAACTCGTACTCGTAAATAACGCGATATTTCAAGTTTTTCATTTTGTAAACTGAGTGACGCAAAGAAAAAAACAATTGAGGAAAAAACAAATGAATCATAATTTTCAAAACACAAATACATGAGTAAATAGCTGTATAAATTTGGATTTGGAATTCCTAACCAAAGAGAAGATATTTGAGATAAAATTTGCCAGTACGGCAAAACGCCAATTTCATATGTAAGGACCTAATATTATGTATATTATTTTGAAATATATTTTTAATAATCATAATCAATTTTTTGTCTTGCAAATTCCATCATTTTAATTTTATACTTGCATTTGTCGCTTCTAGCGGAATGGTCCATTGGTGTGGTCATGAGTATATTTCAAATGAGTATATTTCTAATGAATTTTAAATAAGTCCTAAGAGATTGTTTGAGTAATGTGTACAGAATATTCTTCCATATTAATTTAATATCACTTACTGAACACCAAAAACCCTTTCAATACCAGAATCGTATTATTCGTTAGTTCCCACGTTTTATGGACATTTTTCCTAGACAGTGTGTTTAAAATGTCGTTAATTTCATTTTAAGTTTGCCATTTTTAATACCTTTCTCTTCCTAAGCTGGTTTTTGCAGGAAAATATTTGGATCTTTCATATTAGCGAAACACCACAAACACTATTTATTAAATATTGTGTTTATTTATTAAAATTTTTATATGTATTAAAAAGTTATTATAAAAAATCATTAAAATTATATGTTTATTTATTTATTTAAAAAATTATTAACCAAAGTCTGATGTAAAGAATGAAACGTTAATAGTTTTGTGGTTTCAATTTAAATAATCGATTTTTATGAAATAAATTTTTACCTGCTAACCTATATAAAATCATAGAGTTGCAATTTTCAGTTTGTCGATTTAAGATTTATTTTTGCAATATTTTTCATTACAAAGCACAAACATACAAAACAAATAGTTCGTATATCCAAATATCAACGGGATTTTTGACAATTCTCTTCAATGGAATATATGAATATCCAATTCATTTATCCTTTTGCAAGGAACAGAAATACAATCGGGTTTTATAAATGTCAATAATGGACTAGGTAGTTTAAATACATAAGGTATTTTTAATGCTTGTGATTTTTTTTCAGTATGCAAATATCAAAAACCAATATGTGTATTGCTATTAATTGAAAGTCAGGTCGGCATCTGTCATTTTTAAGATTTGAAGATTTCGTTTAAAATATCAATAGTTTTTACAATAGGTATATACTTTTTTGGATAGAAATATAGACAAATAATAGGAATAAATTCATGATAAATAACTGTGATTTTAACTGTTTGATTGAATATAATTACGTATATTTTAAATAGAATTTTAATTGATTATTTTTATCAATGCCTACGTTTGTAGTTTCACCCGAGCCAATCAATAAATCTTAAATTCATTCATCCAAAGTCATGGGTCTTATGGCATTGGGAGACAAATGATAACGCTGGAAAGTAATTAGCGATTTATTAATTAGTGATTAATTATTTTATTAATTGAACAATGTCACTTAACACGAATTAAATTAATACACAATTCTTGAAACCACACTATTTTGTAATTTATGACTTCTAAATGAACACTTTATTATCACTGGGATTATTTATTTAACACTCGCTAGATCATTCCATCCCATTCCCGTAATAATCGCATTTATTTAATCGCTCACTATCGGTAAGAACTCGCTCGATTATTTCGCTCGATATCTGACTCCCCGAAATACGCGACTTATTACGCACCGATCAAAGCAAACTCAGTTGCGTAACGTGGTGCTGCTTTATATACGCGATACGCTGGTCTTTCGAACTCTCGAGAAGAATCTTTTCCTTTATAGTGTTTAGGAGAAGGTTCTCCTCGCTTTTTGGCTGTTCCAGAAATCTCCCGAATGTTGTAGACAATACTAAAGTGATGCAGGTCGTTCTGGAGCCTTCTGTTAGCACCATTTAGATCGCGGATGAAATGGGCTAGATGCTAGATCATTCCCGCTTCCTTCCTCGTCCTTCACTCTTTTATCTTGAATAATATCCATATATACAGTGAATGGTACCCACCGCTTACCCAGGACCGTTCTAAGAGTAAAAGCTTCCATATCGGTCCTACTCAGTCGTCTCTAAGAGAGATTACAAGATAAGTCTTTATTAAAAATAAAACAAAATACATAATTATATGCAAGGAAAATAACATAAAAAGTAAAAGCTACACCAAATAACAAAATAATAGAAAATAAAAGACGAGATCCCATGGCGGCGGCGGTGGAAAGCTTCAAGTCGAAGACAGGACAAAAAAAAATAAAGAAGAACAATCCGCTCCCATCAAGGGGAAAAAGAAAGACAAAACAAAAAACGTGACACCCGGCAAGGGAAGTCAGGACCGGCAGATATACATCCGATTCAAGAGCAATACACCAGAGATTAAAAATAACTCAACCCAGAAACATCAGACTTGGTATCGATCAGCTCTACAAGAGCACTTTACTTTACTTTACAGGTCCCCGCAGGATTTCCCACCGGGACACCCACACCTTAACAAACTCACGGAAGCATCCGAAGTTCCTTGCATTCCTTACCAGGTCCTCGTTAGAGGGACGGAGGCCCGGTACATTAATACTATGCCCTCAATCAAGTCCTCTCTCGCGTCGTTCATTATCTTGCATACCCAGAGGATATGTTCCGACGTCTGGGCCACACGGTCGCAGGTACACCACGGATCTGCGGAGAGTCCAAGGTCGAAAAGCTTCGACCTGAACTCTCCGTGTCCAGAGAGTATCTGCACCGTATAGTGATCAGAACCGGAAAATATCCGCTGCCCTCATCTTTCACAGCCACCTTCGGGAAGAAAGAATAAGTCCATCTCCCGGTGGTGGCCGTGTCCCATCTTTCTTGCCACTTTTCAAACGTAATTTGTCTTAAGAAAGCACCTTGCCGCTTGTTGTATGGTGGACCGCAGGAATTACAGAACCAGCATCCAGAATAAGTGCTTGCACCCTTCTCCTGTCAAATCCATTATTATATTCACCGCCTTCCTTAATATTGTTATAAAAATAACATGTAACAAGGGTTTCGAATAATGCGCTATTCTTTCTGCTTATCATTTTGTTGTAATTTTAATCTTAGCTGAAATACATCTTAACTAACACTTTTAGATAACGCGTCATTATACTTTTTGAAATATATATGTACCGTATAATACGGAAAATAGGATAACTAGATTACTTGAATTCAATACTCGTAAATGCTTAATTCATAAGTATAATCCATTTTTATAACCGGGATAAGTTGGGTAACAATTTTCACTTCGAGTATGCAACAACAATAATCCATAATATAGGTGTAATGCATTTTCAATTCAATTTATTTATATAATGATTATGAAATAATTTTTCAGGTAAACACCAACACGGCGCGGCTTACACATACTAATTCGATTGTCTTTCTTAAGTGGAAAGTGGTCTACAAATTATATAAATGTAATTCGTTATAAGTGTTTGAAAGACTGAAATATTAGATAGGAGTAAATTTGAAATATATAAAATGTATTGACGGATATGTAAAAAATTCCATATTAAATTTTTTGGATCGTTAAAAAGTGAAAAAAAGAAGCCACCTAATGGTATGTAAAAAGTGTATTTTTTCTCATTAATTTAACAGTCGTTATACGAAGTTTATATAACGACGGTTCTGATTTGCGATCGTAGAACAATGCAGCAAGAGTAAAAACGTCGTTGTACTGCGCTGACTATATTTGAGGTTTTAAAGGTATCCACTTTAAATAACTAACCCAAGTTTCAAAGGAAAATCTATGACATAAAGTGTCTTTATGTAAATAAAACTTCAAACTGCTCTCCTGCAAACTTGAGAAAAATCACATGCGTCGTTGTTCTACGATTATGACGATATAGCGTGAATTAACTGCTGCATGATATAATAATTTAATTTTTAAAGAATATGGCTCTATACAGCTTTAGAAATCAGATTATCAAAGCTGTCAGCGCTGGTTTCTGTGACAGATCAAGTCTGTAAGAAAATGCCTTCCTCCAGACGCAGCAAAGCCTCTGATTAGTGCGTACGTCATCTCGCGGCTGGACTATCGTAACTCAATATTTATGCAGGACAGCCTAGGACTTGGCTCGACAGACTTCAGTTTGTGATGAATGCTGCGGCGAGGCTTATATTTAAGGCATCAAAGTTCTCGCGGATATCCTCAATGCTGAAGCAGCTACATTGACTTTGCCAGCCGGAGCAGGTAAATTTCAAACTCTCTCTATGGTGTTCAAAAGTCTTCAAAGAAAAGCACAGACAATATCACTGGAAGACGGCTCACACTGCGGTCAGCTTAATCGGAGGCACTCTGATAGGTAATACCAAGGAGACCTGGAGCCACCAAGTTTGCGGAACTTGCTTTTGAGTTACTGTAATGATAGTCCAACGTTTTGGAATACAAAAAATAAGTCAGAAATATTGAAAAAAAATTGCAAACTTTGATGTCGCACATCTCCTTAACTATTGATATTAGGTCATGATAGCTCGAACATTTTCGACACGTAATCAAGGCAGGAATATAGTCCTGCGAGGTTACTAATATTTTACAAATAACCCTGTATATGGGGTCGTATACATGGGGATCGATATATTCTACCTGTGTATCACACGTACCTGTTTGCAGATGTCGATGATGAATACAAAACAGAACAGAAATCGGTCCGTTCGCATTAACAGATGTCAATTTTGACGTGCGCCCCGCGCGCCGTCGTCACAATGGTCGTTGACAAAGAACGCGAACGAAATTAAAAACGGGTTCAAAAATCGTCTGCAACAACAGATGAATCAAAATCGGATAAGTCCCGGCCACCGCTGGGGCGGCCCGACGCCCCGGCGCTTAATTCAATTAATTACGCGACGGAGGGGCGGCCGATCGATAGTTAAGAGGTTTTTTCTATAGCAATAATACGCCGGCGGTGGGCCTCTCTCCCTTTTCGGCGGCCGCCGCCAGCACTCAACACGGAAAATGAGTTTTAAGGATTTATAATAATGTGTCGGTGCACAAGGCCGAGGCGATTCGGAGCGGTTGTACGGAGATTAGTGTATTTCATGTCGTGTAGAAATTCAATAAACGTCCGCTCTCGCGTTAGGCATTCCGCTTCAGCGTGCGGCCACTCGGATGACCCCAGTGTACCTGAACCTACATAATAATAATAATATTTTGATATGTCCAAATTTTTCAGAACATAACTGGACTATTAACGTATATTATAGATATCTCACAGAGACGAAACTGTATTTCTTATGGGAAAGTAGGTATAGAAGTCATTTGGGTGTACATAGGACTTATGACCTATCTTATGGTTGGCTTAAGTGATCACTTTACACAATGTAACATTCGCCATTTCCACCCATGATAGAATATACCATGCATATTCATTTTTTGGAAGTTGTATATATGTTCAAATTGCGTGGAAAGCTTTCACATACGAGTTGTAACCGCCTTTCCATGCGGCCTGTACAAAGCCATTTTCATTCCCCTAAATCCCCACAGATGTCGCTAATGAGAAAATCTACAGTTGATTTTACGGAATTTTGAAAGCAATATACTTTACTATGTAATGAAATTCATCCGAATTATTTGCATTACACTAGGATACGCCAGGAAATACTATTTCCAATTTTTGTTAAATTCCTTTTTTACCAGTATTTACAATTCAGCATATTTTGAGTTTGTTCAAATCTTTCAGAACAGTGCTGGATTTATGTCACAGAGACATTATTAATCAATTAACGTATATTATAGTTATCTCACAGAGACGAAACTGTATTTCTTATGGGAATGTAGTACTTTCCCATAAGAAATACAGTTTCGTCTCTGTGAGACCTACTTTCTTTCTAACTTACTTTCCCATAAGAAATACAGTTTCGTCTTTGTGAGATATCTATAATATACATTAATTGATTAATAATGTCTCTGTGACATAAATCCAGCACTGTTCTGAAAAATTTGGACATACTCAAAATATTCTGAATGAAAATACTGGTAAAAAACGAGTTTAATAAATTGAAATAATATTTCTGGCGTATACTAGTGTAATGACAGAAATTCGGATGAATTCCATTAGACAAGATAAAGTACATGGCTAAAAAAAAACTCCAAAAAAATCAAATATAGATGTCTCATTTAGCGACATCTGTGGTCATTCTAGGGGAAGGTAAAAGCTTTGTGGCCGGCCGTGGTAAGGAGAAAAGTGGCGTATGATTGAAATATATACAACTTCCAAAAATTAATAGACATGTTATTCTATCATGGGTGGAAATGGCAAACGTTACATATGTTTAAAGTGATCACTCAAGCCAACCGTACGATAGGTCGTAAGTCCTATGTACACCCATAAAGACTTCTATACCTACTCTCCCTTAATAAAAAAATATACAGTTTCGTCTCTGTGAGACATCTATAATATACATTAATTGATAATATTTTGATAATTTATATAGCGCCGTTTTCGCGAATACTCACCTCAAGGGCGCTTTACACAGAAAATTATCTTACAAAACAACTTACTGCTAAAAAAAACTTATTTACTATTACTTATTCACTAGGTGGCATGCAAGAAATGGAATTAATGTGTAATACTATAATAGTTGGGAGTGCCTGAAAGAATTAGGTGTTTTCGCGGTGTGCACACTAGGAGTGTAAAAAAAAATTAGCTAGTGTTGTTGTGGTCAGATTCTATAGGTTTTTATAGGATTGTCTAAATAAATGCGTATTAAGTTGTTTTTTGAACTGTGGTAAGCTGTCTGTTTATCTCAGTTTATTAAGTAGTAGCCACCGCGAAAGCACGATCACCGAAATTAGTTTTGTGGACGCGATTTACTTCAGCTAACCTATTTGTATAAAATGTTGATGCTGAGTGAAGTGTTAGTTGTCTATTATTTGCGGAGAATGGAATGCAGAAGTCGGTTATGTATTGAGGGGCCATGTTCATTCTACTGAAGATTAATTATCATGGTCATCAAAATCATGTCGTTTTTTAGATATTTTTTTATCATATGGATAATGGATAACAATAATACTCAAATATTGAAACAATAATGAAGAAAAAAAATTTAGATAAATCACACGTGGGGAAGTCGCCTAACTCCATTATTTTAATTCGTTTAATTGGAATTTAAAATAACGGTTGTTTATATCACAGAAAATATCAATTAAGTTATCATGTGCAGGATAAAACTACTTAAAAAGTTATGGTACTGATTAGATGTACATCGAAAAAATAAAAAAAGGGTATGTTTCCGTTCAAAATAATATTTTATTAAACAAAATACGCCGTAACACGTTGACCTACAGTTATGCAAATGAATATGAAATATACGAAAATGCAATATGGCCGACTATACGGCAGCGCCAAAACAATCATAATCCTACGGCAAACTAAAGAACTACAGTCAATTAAGCGTCTTCCCCCCTTCCGCGTCTCTCTCTCAGCTGCCCAATCATAATATTCTGTCAGATAAATATATCGACGTTCCCTGCGTAAACTGAGGCATCTACAAAAATGAATTTTACTGGAGAGCTCTTTGAAGTTTGGCTTTACATATAAAATGAGCACATTTGTTCGCTTTTACGTCAGTTTTTTTCTTGGAAAAAAATAGAAATATTTTTTAGATTTCAATGTTAGACTATTATGTTTATATATTGGTACAAAAATGTAAAAAATATTTTTTCCAAAAAGACGACTCGAAACACTATAATCTACCTCTCATGTGCTCGTATAAGAGATAATCTCAATTTTGTGCTCACAAATTAAAATTTTTGAAAAATTAACCAGGTAACGTATAGAGATGATAGAATACCACACCACTCTTTCCGCTTTTCTCCAGTATTTGGTTGATCGGAAAGGTATGTCTGGTATCAATATTAGAAGGTACCAATCAAATCAAGTTTTTAATTAATGAAAACATATGATTCAAATGCTTTAATAACATTACCACGTTAGTCTGAATATAACCCAAAGACTATTTTATTAAAGTATACATTATGAAATTTTTACATTTCTATTGATTAAATAAATCACAATTTATGAGAGAAATATCGGAATAAAATATTCAACTGCATTTTATTTTTATTAATAATAAATGATAATTCAAACATATATTTGTCACTGGATGTGTGTTACCAGGAACGTCGCGCAGGCAACAAATAAGTAAGGCTTTCTCAAGTGTTTTTTATATTATCCTATAGCTGGAATTTTTAAAATTAATTAGAGTCATATCATTCAACAATTCCGAAAATTTGCATTTGAACTAAAACAATTTGAAGCTAGTGTGGAAGGTACAATCTGAAACGAATTTTATTATTTTTATGCATTTTCACCAATCTCAATTTTCAGACTGGTGGAGAAAATATCTCAAAAACTATAAAGCGGATTTGGACATAATTTTGCACATATATTACTAATAGTATAAACTACTGTAGAGCATTATTAAATGCGCCATTTTCTTTAATATGAATTCATAACATTATATTTTTTATGAAATTTTTTTTTATCAAACCGGCCGCATTTTTACAAATAAAATCTGTTTTATTCGGCTACGTCGACATTACACTATTTAACAAGAAAATATTTAACTTTTTAATTTCACTTAAACTCTTAAGGACATGATTATCTTCATCGAACGTCACGGTGAAGTTCACCATTTAAAAACATAAAAAATAATTTTTTAATGAAAAATATTGAACAAGGTATGCCCTAAACAATGATAATAAAATGAATATTGTGTATGCAATTTATTTATATGTCAGGTCTTTCGCGGACGCCCTTTATTCCATTTCAACTTCAACACTTGCTTTCTGTTTTTGATGCATAACATCTTTCCTTATTTTGATGTATAACATCCTTCGCTTACAGCAATCTGTGACAGTGACTTTGTACTTGACGCGGCCAAATAAATCGTTTTTAGTGTCCTAGGCGGCGCAAATTTTAATGAATATTTCTTTGTACGCATAATACATATTTTATACACATAAAGTATACTTCATTATCTAGAATCCGTACTTAAATAAGTAAGAAATATTCAATATTAATAATGTAATAATGTTTTAAATTTCCAAGAAATTTTTACGTTTTTTGTTCATTTTAAAACGCTTTTCATTTATATAAAGAGATGATTTTAAACAGATATTCTACTTATTCCTCTAGTGTGTTGAGGCTTTACACGCTGGGTAAAAGTTAGTTATTTTAATAAAAACACCTTAATTATTAATTAAAAATAAGAATTACAAAATATGAAATGAGCCAATAAATGACCTAATTATAAAACAGAAGGCCGTTGGCAGCGGCGTCTAGAATACACATTCTGATATAAGTGAATAATAAAAACCCACATTTTCGTGAAAAAAAAACGCCAAAATATGCATTTGTAGTAAATTTCCAGCCTTTGATGAAATCGCTTGTTGTTACAACATTTTTCATATTAAAATTTAGATGTCTCTAGTATACAGTACTAGTGTAGTGATTCCACTCCATCACTGTGAGTCGACAGCTTTATGCGTTCAAATTTAATTGTAGTGGAATCAATCTTGCTATAGTAATATTTACATTCAGAATATTGTGTAGAAATAATATTCAAGTAGAAACACTAAAGGTATCCAATCTTAGCTATTTTTAGGTAGTACATAAATATACAGGGTTATTTGTAAAACATTAATAACCTCGCAGGACTATATTCCTGCCTTGATTATGAGTCGAAAATGTTCAAGCTATTACGTGAATAGTTAAGGAGATATGCGACATCAAAGTTTGCATTTTTTTTTCAATATTTCTGACTTATTTATCGTACAACGTTGGACTATCATTACAGTAACTTATATTGAATATGAAAAATTCATTCCCTTTAATACAAGTCAAATTAAAAAATAAAAACCTTAAAATTCCAATTGGAAAACATTCCAATTGGATTTTTTTCAGGGTTTTTTTCATTTTATTTAACTTGTATTGAAACGAATGAATTTTTCGTAATCGATATGAGTTAGTGTAATGATAGTCCAACGTTTTACAAAAATAAGTCAGAAATATTGAAAAAAAATGCAAACTTTGATGTCGCATATCTCCATAACTACTGATATTAGGTCATAATTCAGCTTGAACATTTTCGATTCATAATCAAAGCGGGAATATAGTCCTGCGAGGTTATTAATGTTTTACAAATAACTCTGTATATTTCACAAATATAAAAGAAATATTTAACACATGTGAATCAATGTGATTCGAGAAGTAATCAATGTAATTTATTTTTCTCAATGGAATACATAATAGAAATCATTCTGTTGATAGTATTATTCAAGGCGATATGATTATTCAGAATATTTTACTCTACTATGCGCTATATGATTGCGCTTAATTTTTTTTTTCTAATTTTAAATTTATAATCCGCGTTAGGTTGATTAAGCATCTCCATCACAATGAATTCTTCATTATATCTTTGTGCTTATAAATATTTGTGAAACGCAAAATTAGACTAGTTAATTATTAAAATCATTACGTGGGCAACTATCGATCGACCTACTTCACTATTCGTCTTCTCTACCAGAGCAGTTAGATTAGTTTGTTAAATATAATATGGTTTATTTTTCGTTGTTACTGTTCTTTATCAAATTTAAAATGCGCGCGCAACATGCAACGGAATATTTTCACACCGTGAAGTCACGACTCGTCAATCAAAAGCTAAGATGGCGGTTTTCCGAGTGATATTTAACCAATAGCAATTCTTCTAATTATGAGTGATCGGTTACACATAGTATAGTTATTTTAGATTTGTATTTGATTGTATCGATGATTGGAAACATTGATATAATTAGATAAAAATCTCTAATACCGATTAAAATACGATCACTATTTCATATAAGCGACAACATCAAGTTAATGAAAATGATGCTCCGGGCATTTTTATTATTATTCATTTTCTATTTGTTGATTTATTTTTCATTACTCAATTCTGATCAAATTCATAATGTGTTATTACGGCGATTAAATTGTTTAATTTTCTCTTTTTTATAAAAGCAAAATGAAATTCGGTACGTGGGTAGGTACTATATTTAATGTGTACTTTAGATTAAGGAATATTATTGAGGAAAATTTTAGTTTGTGTTGTATACCTTGAGATGGTAAAATACAAGGTATTCAAAACAGTACGTGGTTTTTTTGTGTTTGTTAAATAAGTATAACTTCTTACGCGCGTGTATATGTGCACGCACCCATTAAAGAAATTCTTATGTCTGATTCTCAGTGACCAAGCGCTAATTTTTATACAAATTAATGTTATAACTTAGTAAAGAGAATGTACATTTTTTAAACTAAATCAAAATGTTTGGTAAAATTGATTTTGTACTTATGCTTCATCAACACAGCATAGCTATACCTCAACATTGCAGCGTAGAAAAATTTATTGCATTCTATTTTTATTTAAAACTATAGGCGTCATGGCAGATTTTGAAATAACTATAAATAATTGAAATAACATTCTATATTGTAGGTACACGTCTACTATTACCGAAAATAACATTATTTCAGTTATTAACTAAGTTTTTGCGTAAATAATTACATTTTCATCTACATATTTTTAATTTCGCGCAAAAACGCCCGCAGCTGTCATTTCGTCTACTGTCATGTCAAGCCTCAGTAAACATTGCATTGTGTCTATGGCAACGATTCAAAGGCACGGTGATGGGTACTGAGGCGTGACGTCATTCGCTCTGACCGGTGTTTCAGTTAAAATGGCGGATTGCACAATTTTATACTTTGATTTTATTGAAAATCTTATTAATCTCAACGTGTACATAAAAACTGGATCATTTTTTAGAATCCTTTCAAAATATTTTCTTTTATAAAATCACTATTTTTTAATTCTTTAATATTGTCATCATGCCTTTTAAGAAGATTGTGGATTGTCCAAATTTGATAGACATGATTAATTATCAAATACTCTGCCGTTAGGGCACGTAGCATGCTCCATTTCATGTAGATGTTTCTTGCTCTAAATTAAAAAAACATGTGTGCATGCAAATTTTAAGCAAGGTGTCTCTGACCTTAATATTGTTTAACATTTTGTTTTATTTGCCTCGTCCGTTTCATTTTAAAATTTCGTATTGTGTACCATATTATCTTATTATTATTTCTTGTACTGTATTTATTAATTGTTGCCGTATCTTCATTTTTTAAACTTTAATTTTATTTTTCTTCTTCAAATATAGCAAATTTATTTTGTGGTAACATAATTATAAATGATATTAATTAACTTTGTTAAAACCACTTATTTATTTAGTAAATTGAATGTTATAAATATTCAGGTCCTTTTTACAAATAGTTATCTTTTAAATTTATTTTCATGTTAAGTAGGTACTTTATATTATCATTTTCCATATATAACTTTTTAATATTTTGATCTATACTTCGATTTTTAAATATTATTTTTGTTATCCTGATGAAGAAGCCATTGGCTTCGAAACATGTTAAATTTTTTTCAATAAATAAGTGGTTTTAACAAAGTTAATTAATATCAATTATTAATTTTATTTTAATTTATCTAGATTACAATGTCTACTGCTCTATTCTTTTTGTAAATTTATAATTCTTGCATTATCATACACCTCATAGCTCTAAGAGCGTGTACATTAGTAAATATATATAAATAAATAAACCAGTCACGCCAAGACACTACAGCCTAGGGTAGCCTTTGTCTCTGACTGTTTTACTAAGCTTGACTCTGTGTATGTTCTGCGTCTTGGTTCCCCAGTCTCTGTATGTAGGATGCAAGTGGATCCCATGTAGACGTCAAAGTCGTGCTCCACGCCCTCTTTCCTCTAAGCAATAACTGAATACTCGTCAGAGACGAAGAAGACATTGAAATTTCATAAACTTTTATGATGGCAAGCTCATCATAATGCTTGTAAACTTCCAGGTTGTAAATAAACCGATGAAGAGATAGGTGGATACAACTAGGTAAAAAGGCAACATTTCACCCCTGGACAACCCTTCCATCTCAGCCTAAATTAAATGAAAACATTGTTTTTATTAGAGACTCGGAAAACAATGGAATTTCTGTCCCCCCCTCCACAAACTTTTTACGTCTGGTACGAGTAGCTAGTGTAATATAAAAATTCAGCATGCGTATGTTTGTGCTCGCAAAACTAGAAAAGTGGTCGGCCGATTGAATTGAACTATTGAAACAACGTTTCATTCGAATACTCGCGCGTTTTTATATTCCTACTGTTATATAAATATCACACAGGTATGTCAGGTAAAAACATAATTTTTGAAAAAATCTGTTGGACGTAAAAGCAACACACGCTATATAAAGACCAGACTGAGCCACAGCAACGCGTACAGCTATAAAATATGAGAAGAAAATCATACTTTCAATAGTTTTTTTTTAAATATATTTTCATGAAGCACTTTTGAGACAACTCATCTTGTGCATTATTATACGTATCTACAATTTTACATTTCATCAAGCGAGCATTGAAAGTAACAAAGAAAGTATTATTATTTCAAACATTTTTATTTTTTTCTAAAATAACAGAAAACAAAGGATTTTTTCTTCGAGTGTGATCAAATAATATGTATGTATAAAAATACTTTGAAATTAAACATTTATTAAAATTCGAGACTATGCCAACTAAAAATAATATCATATAATGTGAATTATGAGTAATCAAGACTATATTTTCTGTCATCAAATTTTGTAAGGATCGTATAAAGTCATATTTTTCGACCAGATAACGTTTTCATTATCTGATCAAAATTATGACTTTCAATTTTTCTGCATTAATAATTCAAAATTGAAAATTTTTGACTTGTGATTTCTTGATTTTTGTCTAAGATTATGGCTGCGATTAATTCCTTTTTAACTAATGTATATTACCATATTTTTTTATTATCGGACGGACTAGGGAGAAGGACTAACGAAAAATCAATGGATTGGCATCAAATGTTTGATATACAACAAGCATAAAGTGAGGCGCGAGACGGAAAATCTATATGCATATGGAATATTCACACGAATACATGAATCGACTTTCCCAAGTCCAGGTTTCGCTACGACCGTAGCTTCTTCAGGGAGAATCTTAACTTTAGATTAATCTTATGTTAAGATTCTCCCTGAAGGAGCTACGGTCGTAGCCAAACCCGGTTGGATTTGAAAATAAATATAAGTGGTGTTTAACTAAGTTATTTTTATTTATTTAATTATATTGTCTCAGCACCAAGTGTTTGCTTCCTTCGAAAATTTAGTTTTTTTTTAAATTCCATATCCGGTTTCTTAGAATTCACGCTAAAATCATTTGTTTTTTATTGTTGCTAGTATTTTCAAGCTTCCAAAATGTGGGAAATATGTTGAACGCCTTCAAAAGTAATATTTATGAAGAAAACTGTGATTTTGAATTTCCATACTTGAATAATAGAGTTTGGTGTAAATTTTAGATTGGAATTGCAGCCAATGCTCGTAGTTCCCCG
This sequence comes from Agrypnia vestita, assembly GCA_016648135.1. NCBI lineage: Eukaryota > Metazoa > Arthropoda > Insecta > Trichoptera > Phryganeidae > Agrypnia > Agrypnia vestita. Next base: position 125,692 of record JADDOH010004765.1, on the reverse strand, counting down.
AGGAGCCGACAGGGTGTGTGCAAAATAAACTAATTAGTCTTTACTACATTAAGCTTGTAAATTAAGTTAAATATCCGAACTTAGTTGTTAGTTTTCGATGTAAAATTGGAAACGCTCGTCGCTTGGATTGCACTGTAGGTACCTACATACGTATATATTATAACACGTATACTTGCACCCCGCTATGTCTCGGTTCTCTAGGGATAGTTTTTCTTTTTGTATGTAAAATTATAGATACTATAAGAGTAAATGTTTATTTTTTGAAAAAACGTTAGTCAGGTTTTAAATACGTTCTGTGGATTCATAATTTACTTCTCACGGATTCTACTTTCTTTTTAAAAAATTTTTTTTCGATTCAACAGGCCAAAGGCCCAATTACAGAGGCGAAACACTTTCTTCTTCATGTGTCTTCTTTTACTAAATTTAGGCACCTGCAGTAACTTGCTATATCTTAGATAATTAAGATTACCGGCTTCTTGGGTATTCAATCACTTTCAGAGGTGAGACAAAATTTTTTTTCGTCTTCCAGTGTATCCAGACATATTTATTTTTACTTAAAGTAGATAGAATGATAATTTTTTTTTAATAAAAACATACTTTCATCTTTCAGTTGCAATTTTAGAATATGGTTAGTACTACGATATTAAAAAAAATAAACGAATCAATTATAAAGATATGCACAAAATATCTACCAATCAAAAAACATTTGGGTACCACCGAGATACGAAGCCGCACATTAAAGCCTACTGAATAATTTATTTTAATCAATAAATATATTTCTTAAAAAATTTAGATTATATTTTGCTAGATGTCGTCTCAAGGCTGTGGAGTCATAGTCATTGATTTAAAATATAAAAATTATGACAATTTTAACTAATCGAAAGTGGTTGTTTTATTGGTAGTTTATAAAGTTGTGAATTTTTCATGCCATCTAGAGCCAGATTCACTTGAACAGGATACATTTATACGTGTGGTTATCCTTTCGCGAATCATCACGTAAAATTGATGCAGTGTTTGGTAATATTCATTAGAGAATTATTGGATTTACGTTTTACTCACACATTTTAAGCCTTTCAGAGGATATTCGAGCACGGTTTTACACACTCATTAGACATATCCCAAGCTTAAAATAATGTTTGTGTACCTACAAATAAAATATAATATTTTTACTGATTGATATGGCAGTTAAATTGTGGTTCGACACGATTATTTAAATTTAGGTTAAATTAAAAGTAATGTGGTGAGGTTGTTACGTGTTAAAATGGTGGAAGAATTGAGAAAAATTATGAGGCTTTTAAGAAAAATATTAAAAAATACCCTCAGAATAAATTAATTTCTATTTTATTGTATATTTAATCTTTACCGCATATTGTTATATATTTTTTTGCTTAAAATTTTCCATTATTTATCTCTTTACTATATTATGCTTTGTTGCATTATGATAATACTAATAATCTACTACTTACTATTAAATATATTATATATATATATATATATATATATATATATATAGGACTATCATTATATACATATATATATGTATAAAATGATCGTCCTCTCCTACTCACGACTTTATATCACTCATGTAGAACAGAAATACCATTGTTAAAACTGTCACTATCTTTATTGTAAAAAAAAAGTATTTATCTGTTAAAAAAAAAATTATCACTACCATAGTTTCGAGAGAAGCAGTCTCTTTCATCATCAGGTGCAATTTATAGCTAAATTAAATACAAAATTTCGTCAATATGTTGGAGCAGGGTAGCGGTTCGCGTAACGGGAAGAGATTTTTCGATCTTTAGTGGAAACATATTTTGGATCAGAGACGTTTGACGGAATGTGATATTGTACATAAGTGTTATCTCAAAATTTATATTCTTTTGGATTTCGATGGTTTCCAAAGTGTTCAAAATAAATCCCTTGAGAAACCGAGTGGAATAATTTTAATTAATGGCTATCGAAATAATGGTCGGCGAATTCCGAAAAGTTTTTTTTCTTTGAGCAGCGACGATTTTCATTTATAAATTGTATATAAGGTTTCTACGCAATCTCCACCAGTTGTTTTTTCATATATTCTATTCTTTTGCAATAATTTAATCTTATTTTTTGAGTTGAAAAAGAATTACTGATATTAGTATAAAACGTGCATTTTATTTAGGTGCAGGGCAAATTTTTTGTATTTTTATTCGAAACTGGGCCAAAATATAATATTTTTTAATTCGTCATTATCGACTCTAGTCTCCGATCACCCATGGTGCTCGTTGTTAAGGTCGCAAGGTTAAGCGAGCAAAGCAAAAACGCATCGTGCGTTCATTCGTGGGTGCCTTTTTCGTATACGTCTTTGCCATTGCGTGTCGTCTGCGCAGCATTAGTGTACGACGGAACTCATATTCGCAAATAACGCGAATTTTCTTTTTCTGGATATCATAGAAAAAACTATAAACGGAAAAATAAATGCATTACTAATTTTGAAAAAAATATATTTATTAATTAATTTGGAAAATGCAAGATATCGAACTTCAAACTAGCCAGCATTAGAAAACGACAATGTCATTGGTAAGAACCTAATACAGAATTTAAATTAGTACAAATTAAAGCAATGTATTTATTTTGTTTTATAAACGTTAACAAATTAAACCTTGCAATATTAGATAATATCATAATTTTACCATTCGATATGACGCATCGTACCACCAGTATGCATGCGCGTATTTTCCCCCATAATTAATATATTACACATACATACATGTGCACGTATGTGTGGACGTGCATAACGTTATCTGATTCCTGTCATTCCTGGCTCTCCTTAAATGTAAGGGCCAGGTTCCACTGTCCTGAATTATATTGGGTTCGTCTAGTCCACTTTCAATTCTTTTCTTGGACTAGAAATCAAAAGATGGAATACCCTTCTACATCACTTCGCCTATGATAACGTAGAGGTGTTACATGTATGTAAAAAAGGAAGAAAATAAGACATATTAGAAAATATAGAAATTAATCAAAATAATGATAATGCCCATACAAACACCACCTATTAAATCCCCCTCCTACCCATACTAGCCCCGCCCAGCAACCACTTTCACTTTTCGCCTACCCTTCCCCCGCTCCTGACCACCTCTCGCCATGTAGTAGATAAAATAGCTTCTAGTCTTAAAAGTTAGTATATTACTGAAGATGATGCGGTAAGCATCGAAAACGTTTTAATGCTTTAATTAATGTGTCATTGTGTGAAGTAAACAACACTGTATTTTATTCATAGATAAAGTCCATTTTTATTAATCCGTTGACGTTTGACGGCCGAAAACAAGCGAAGGCACATGCCATAGATAAGTGGCGCATGCGCGCAGAATGACGGGCCGGGTGCCCAGTCATCAGATAACGAAGTAACAGATAATTCGAAAACGAAGATTTTAAAAGAGTTCTTACCTAAGTAGCGAAAAAAAAGAGAAGCGATTCTTTCGGTGTGAAAACAGATTGAGTTTCCAGTGAATGTAAAATATCAGATAAAATGTTATTTATTTATTTAATATTCATGGAACACCAACAACATAACAAGGAAGCTTAGAAAACATTGATATATAATATAGATGGTCAATTACAGGTCTCCACATTTAGAAATATGTTAGTAATGATAAATTTGTTATGAATTAAACTTCGGCATGTTAAGAATTATATAACAAGAAAGAATAAAAAATTTAAACAAAAGAAAAAGAGACTTAATTATTAGCAGAAAAACATAGGCATGTTAAAAATAATACAAAAAGAATGAACAAGAGACTTAATTATTAAGTAGAAAAAAATTCTGCACTCAAAATTTTTCTTAATCTTGTGTGGCTGCACTCGAAGAGATCAATATCCAATAATCTTATCAATTTATTAAATGCATCGCATACCCTCAAGAAATATGAATTACGACGATAGTTGGATGAGGTAAAATCAATGTGAAAGACTGGGTTGTATCTAGGAGACCTACAGGAAACATGGAATTTTAGCCTATTTAATAGTTCAGAACAGTCAACGTTGCCTGATACAAGTAGTTTTAATAGGTACATCAAATCACCTATTTCCTGACGTTTGTATAATGGTAGGATGTGATTTTTTTTGCATGAACTGTCAAAATCGTCAAGTTGAGAAAGCGAATATTTTTTTTTTGAATTTATTCCAAACGATTTACATAGATCATATACTGGGAATAAAGGTTATTTTACGAGTGATAAATTACGAAATACGTTTTTCATTTCATTTCGACCGAGCCACGACGCGTAACAATATTAATGTCAGTACAAAATCATTTTGTTTTTTTGAGGAAGTTATATAACTTTGTTAGTTTTTGAGATATCTTAATTTTACTTTCAGACTTTTGTTCTACTTTCCATTGGATGGACCACGTAGTCACATTTTTTATGATAGTCCTGTGATATTGTCAAGGGGGCTAGAGATCACAAAGATCACGATCACAGTCGCAAGGGACTGACGTTGATTGGATGACGTGTGTTTGACCATCTTTTGAATATGCTGATGTTGACAGCTCGGTTGACAATTTCAACGTCAACAATCAGTTGGCCTGGACAACGCTTGTATTGGCCTTCTCGACGGGTGGGACTACATGTGGTCATTTTGCAATAGGTGTAGATAATCTCGTAATGGTAGTAGTAGTAATCGTTGTAGCTAAACGAACGCCGGACTTACGTTAAAGTATCAAACCTGAAATATTTTCTGTAGATGTACACTATGGTAGGTAAGAAGCTTTGGATATTATGACACTCGAGTGCGGGGGATTTTGGCAAATAACAGGTAACAGAATTTAAGGTATCAGGCAATATTATTAAAGAGTGTCCCGAAAATAATATATAAAATTCAGATTTGTAATTGTAACATAAATGAAATGATTATTTACAGAGTTTCAAAGCGCATGGTGGAAGAAAATACTCGCAAAAAGCATTTGGCTTGTACAGTAATGTCCTGTAAAATATATTGTTTAGAAATAAGGTTTGTTATTTTTACGTTTTACTTACTCATTTTTTTTTGTACCTGTATTACCTGTTATCTGCCAGAATCCCCCGAACTCAAATGTCATAATATCCAGGTCAATGTCAAAATATTTCAGGTTTGATACTATAACGTAAGTCTGGCGGTCGCTGCCTCTTAGTCTATTACTGCTCTGAATCATTTGACTATTTTTTCATTCGGAATATTTTGAGTTTGTCCAAACACAGAACTAGATTTTATTACAGGGACATCATTAATAAAGATGAATTATAGATATCTCACAGAGATGAAATTATATAACATATATAACATATATAACACATATGAAATAGGTTGTAAAATTTAAATATATTTACAACTTCCAAAAATTTGATAGACGGTATTCTATCATGGGTGGAAGAAGTGAACGTTACATTGTGTAAAGTGATCACTTAAGCCAGTCATACGATAGGTCGTAAGCCCTATGAACACCCAAAGACTTGCATACCTACTTTCCCATAAATAAATATAATTTCATCTATGTGAGACTTTTTTATTATATCTTCATTTGACTATTTTTATTTCATTCAAACGTCTCAAAATTTGTATTTATATCTCAAAATTTGCCCCATAGATTATCTTTGGTAGTACTACAGCCGTGCCGACTTTTCTTATGGCTGTAATAGGCATTTTTGGATCTTAGATTGATTTTATTCCAATGTAATCGATATTGAGTTAATTTTAATTAATAATATTATCTTAATGTTAAAGGAAACACATTATTTTTGTGAAGTTGCAAATAATATATTCGTGACTATTGCATTATAAAAAATGGAATAAAAAATTGTGATCAATTAAAAAGAGACTACATATAAGGTCGAAAAATTTTCGTTAACTTACCAACTGTCCTGGCGAAATTGGATAACGCGCCATTCCCGGATGGAATTGGAGGTCCGTGGTTCGAGTCCCTGTGACAGTTAAAATATTTTTTCTTCAATTTAATTTTTTCTGTATGTATTTTCCAATTGATTAATAAAAATTGTTTAATAATATTATCTGATTAATATGATCAGTACCTTTATTTTCCCGCACGTGCAAATGTAAATTTGCAAAATAAAGAAATAAATAAAAAAAATTGATGACATCATAATAATACTTCTTGTAGCTGTGCTACTCTCTGACTGTGCAAGTGTGTGCGCTGTGAACATTTTAATGTTGTTGTCAATAACTCTGGTAATATTACAACAATAACAATCACCCAGGTATACACGAAACATAGTTTTCCGTGTGTATCTGGCAACTTTCAATATTTAATGTTTTGCATTCGAGCATACATCATGGAGAATATTCATAAACGCTCAGAGGCGGATTTGCCGCTTGAGTTACCAGCTAGGGGCCTTCAAGACTAAGGGCTAAAAGCTAATATATATCGCCACATGTGTAAAAAAAAATTACAGAATTATAAATTATTATACTCTATAATATCTTCAAGAAGAAGAAGAAGAAAAAGTATAGCTGAATAGGTATGCTGGATAAAGTGTGGCACCAATCTGAACTAGCACTGTGATTTATAAAACCAAATTTATTAATCAATTAGAAAGACATACAGAAAAATCAAATCAACGAAAAAATATTTGGCTCCTGCCGGGACTCGAACCCGGATACCCTATTTATCCGGGAAGCTGCGTTACCAATACACCATATCAGCCTCGTACCTTTCCGCCAATATACCGACCTTATCTTTAAGTCTAATTTTATTAATTGTTCCATCAACATATATTATCCATTTTTAAGCAATTAACTTTTAGTAGTGCAGTAGTCACAAATTACTTTGTGTATCTGCCGCTAGAGGACGCCATAATTAAATATTTTTATTTTAGGGATTTTGCTGTTGTCTTTCTAAATGATTAATAAATTTGATTTTAAAATTTACAATATTAAATTGCAACTTTACAATAAGAATGTGTTATTTACATAATATAGCACTGTGATGCCCAACGCCCAAAAATTTACAATATTAAATTGCAACTTCACAATAAGAATGTGTTATTTACACAATATAGCACTGTGATGCCCAAGCGTATCACCAGAGGTGGTACACCGAGCGACTAGTGCCATGTAGCGGACAGGTCGAGCGTGATACCTAGCACGGAGACGGAGTTACACGAGTTACTTCTTGAGGTGACGAAAATACAGTGGAATCGAAATCGGTCGACGTTTGTATAAATTTAGTTTATTTAATTAATAAATTAGTAAATTACCTATCCTAAGACGTGACCAGAATTTAGAATAACAGAAAAGGCGCAGCATCCCGTGTCCGTGTATTTCCGACCTCTTTACTAAATAATGGACGTTGCTGCTTTTGCTATTTACATAATTGGATATTGCCGTCTTTGCTATGATTCTCTTAGTCTAAAATCGAGATCAACTCTCAGCATAAAGTGGACAATTTTATAACATAATATATCCTTAGGGGTTGATTGGTTCAAGTGGATTTTGCTGCTTTTGCTTCGTATACTTAGAGGATGTTACTATCTTTGCTTTTAATAGTGATTTGAAAACATGTTTTTGGAAGGGATTTTTATTTAAATTTTTTTTATTCATCTATTTATTTTCTTGACATTTTTGGAATATTTCTAGTCCCACAAAACGTCTAAAAAGACGTTTGTCCGCAGGTTCATTTTCACGATTATGTTACACTGTAAGTAAATATTATTCATGATTTAAACAGAAGAGATAAAAAAACCAAAAAGCAATTTTAAGTACAAAAGCAAAAAAAAAATTAAAGTAATGTTAGAAAATAAAAAACAATTATATGTAGATTTATATAAATAATAATACACATCACTAATTATTAAATGATATTACCATAATAAAACACTTTGCATCATTTCAATATTAATACAGTTCATATATAACTTATGTCGTTTACTAACAACCACTTTTTAAGTTCTGCCACTGTAGGAAAGACCTTGACTTTAGACCTGTAGGAAAGGTACTTAGCATTTTGTTCAAGAATATGGGAACTAGATATTCAAGTATCCTCAGTCCATATTTACTTGTTATTCTTGGAACAATTAAAATCTGATTTGTAGCGCATCTTGTGATTCTGCCCTGAGCAACTACCTTTTTGTAAATTTCATTTTCGTGATTTTCTTTCATCAACAGAAATGGAATTAACCCATGAACTGGCAAAATATTGACGGATGAATACGCTAATTTAATTTTATCTTTGTTCAAAAACCCGTGGAATTACGATTGTTTCTACGATGGCAGTTTGTAGACTTTTTATAGAATTACTGGAGAGGCCTCAAGATCTTATACCATATCTTAATATTGATTCTACTAAAGAAAAATATATCACTCTTAAAACAGGCTTAGGGATAATGTATTTAATCTTGTAAGATCTGCTAGATGCTGCCCTAAAGCTCGTACAAATTGTATGTACCTACTGATCCCTTTGAAGTGTTTATCTATGAGTAGATCAAGGTATTTGTGAGTTTTCACATAATCCAACAAAAGCATTTATTTTCAATACTTTTGAGTATGCAATTGAAGTCATGTGCATACTCAAAAGTATATTAGGTTTGACATTAAAAAGGGCTTGGTGATCTTATATACATGCATTTGTTTTTTTTTTAACGTTAATTATTAGTCCCATGTCATGCGACCATTTTAAGAGTTTATTAAAGTCTTGTTGTAAGCAGTATGCTGCTTCTTGTAAATTGTCATGAGACATGACTAAGACAGTGTCATCCGCAAAGACAAAGTGAGTACAATAACTAAATTTCCTTTTTTTGCAGCCACCGAGGATTAATAAATTATTAATCCTAGGTGGCTGCATTCAAAACATTTTCGGAAAATGCTGTCTTTACTTTTACAGTTCTCCATTAAACCTCGGATTTATTTATTTTATTTTAGTTTATTTATTTTATTGTTTGTTTTAATAAAAGTTACTTATAACTGCCACACTAGGTAAAACTTGTTCTGTGGCTGTTATTCTCATTTGATATTTATGTAATAGTAACAAATAACAATCGTTAAGAAGCATAAACGTAAAAAAGAAAGCAGAAAGAATTCAGTAATATATACAATCATAAGAATATATAAATCTAAAAGAAAAGAAAATATACATATAAAATTAAGATAAACATTTAAGTATGTACAAAAATAAATACATTGCGAGGATAATTAGTTTCAGAAACAAGTTCTTAATCCAAGGCACTCGTATGTTTATGCAAATTTATAGAAATCATGTTCCCCAGCTCTTGAAACCATTCAAACATAAACGTTCATAAATTTTTTAATTATTTCGAGGCTCGGACAATCTAAATCCGCCACTGCTTCGCTTCTTCGACAAACCATAAAGCAAGCGAATTTATTTTCGTTCACCGTTACAATCGCACTATGAAAGCGGTGAGTTATCTTCATATTATTAGGTTACCCTCATTATTAAAATACGCCATCTGTTGGGCCTTGCGAAGGCCGGAGGCGATTGATCGTCGCACGCGGCTATTAAGCAATTATTAAGATATAACAATACGGTGACAATGTTAAAAGATAATAATTAAAATAAAGTATTAGAAATGATTGCACGCCGACGACTTTACGAGTCTTTGTGTGGAATTTTGCTCATAACGGAGTAACGCGAGGGTAATGTTCATATGTTCAATTCATGACGCAACTACTGGGTTTTGTAGTAGGTAAGTAGCGAAGACGACATTCTTAGACTGACCATATTATAACCAGAGCTAGCAGCAGAAACTTGATCGTAACCCAAAGTTTGCATTTTTTAAATATTTCTGAACTATATCTTATGTCGATTATGAAAAATTCATTCGCTTTAATACTCGTCGAATAAAATAATAAAAACCTTGCAAAAATTAAAAAAAAAATCTTAGAAGGTTTTTATCTTTTTATTTAGGATATATTGAAGCAAATAAATTTTTCATATCCAATATAAGTTACTGTAATGATAGTTAAACTTTCTGCAAAAAAATAATCAGAAATATTGGAAAAAAATGCAAACTTTGATATTGAATATCTGCATAACTATTGATATTAGATATAACTATAAACTTTTTGCTTGATATAGATATAACTATAAACTTTATGCAAATAATAAATCAGAAATATTGAAAAAAAATGCAAATTTTGATATTGAATATCTCCGTAACTATTGATATTAGGTCGTGGTTGCTTGAACATTTTAGACCCATAACATGGCAGAAATGTGCACCCTGTATATGAAGGATATAAAACCGAAGGCAGCAATATCAACAAAAAAAATGCTTTGAATGCAGTCACCGAGGATAACTTGGATATAAATAATTTAGAATGTACCGAATTCGAGATTTTATAAAAATATCCCTTCCAAAATCACGATTCCAAATTTCTATAAAAAGCAACGCACGACAGCAATACACACTTCAACTTATCAACCCTCAAGAATGTCACTTGACAAAATGGTAAATTTTAGACTGAAATATTTAATACCAAAGGCAGGAATATCTAATGTTAATAGCTAAAGCATACAGTTACTTGGTAGCAAACACAGCAATATCCATATTTAAAATTTAATTATTTATTTAAATACGTACCTACCTATATAAAAAAAATCAATGGCAATTATTTTTGAAAACTTATTTCCAGTAAGATTTAGGTTTCATAGATTCCAGAGAAATTTCCTCGAGTAGTGACAGTTTTTTTTTGTATTTATCTCAGAAAAACCTCACCTCTACCCATATCTTACCTTCTATTTCTCACCTGCCTCTCTGTGCGTGTTACGAATCTCATCTTATTTCGCTAGATATCCTTCATTCTCCGGTTAGATTATCTAATATTGGGCAGAACATCTTGAGCAAGGCTTTATTTTTGAAGACTTGCAATTATTACGCTAAAGTGTTAGACCAAATATCACAACCATATAGAGCGGTCGATTGTAGGCATTAGTATCGTTTATATTTTATATCTACGATAGTAGATAAGATAAAAAATAATATGCATAAAATTAATATAAACATGTATAATGCGGGTTACTTAAGTGTAGTGTAGTATGATAAAGTATCAATATCTCTCTGTAAGTTAGGATTGTAAAATGCTAATATTCTAGACAGTGGGTTTTAAAATCTTAAGTTTGTACTGTAGGCTGGTAGACGGAAAGTAGAGAAATTTAGTGTATGAATTGGCATAGCAAATTTAGTGAATAATTTTTGAAGTTTAATAAATCTTTTCTCACTTCAAAATTTTTTTTAGTAGTATTTGTTAACTTTATGTTTATTATTCATATGAAAACACATAAGGTACAAAGTCAAAAGGCAGATTATTATCTTGATTGTTTAATAAATTTCCAAGACAGAACCTTGTATCAAGAATGTTAAGAATCAACAACAATTGTTATATTTATAAAAAAAATGGAGGTGCGTGATTGTGATAATTGATATTTACATATGTTTATGTTATAAGTATATATAAAATCAATAACATAATGTCTAGGTAGATGATACATATAAATGATAACACTTTAACATTAAATTAACATTAAATTAATATTTGTTTTTGAAGTGGTACAATGTACCAAACGGTTTATGATATCTAAAATCAGACGTACGTAAGACGTCGATTCGAAGACAGCCGATATATTATGATGAGAAGAATCAAAAAACATATGTATTTTCAATAAAATTTCAACTGCCTATCCACCTCAATATTTCATCGATTTTATTCCTAAAACAATTCCGTATTCAAAAGTTTCGAAACTATACAACTTCGACAGCCGCACTGAATGTCGAATGAATGAATGTGTTTTTTGTTTTGAAAACGAATATCTGACAATTACGTAGTTTTTGCAAAAACATCGACGATAATACGAAATCCCAATACACACCCAAAATCGTAATTATATAACCTGTTCTAATTTCCAATTTAATAACCAATCATTCGTTAGCTTTTGAATTGTGCATCTTTATGATTGGTACTCGATTAAAGATGGTCGTTAATGCATTATTTATATTACTGGAACACTAATTTTAAGTGGATACATTTTTGACAGTTTAACGGATGCGCGCGCATTACGTGGTCTTGCATTTCCGCTACAACGCGCAAGCTGCGCGTACGCAACTTCCGTTACAATAAAAAATTACCCTAAATGCGTTAAAAAAAGATATCTTCAAAAAAGTTCGATCAGAATAGTACCACAGTATACCCAGAACAGCAGTTTATCTCCGGCCTGTCGGCGAGTTATTAGCCTACGAATGCGTTGACGCTAGGGTTGTCACTTTACTCCTAGCGTCTGAGATTCCGACGCATAAGGTAGACACGAAACCAGAAAATTTCTGTAATTAGTATACTTAGTTTCTGCACTTAAATTGCAAGAACGCTGATTAACATCAACGTAGACTTTTAAAAACTCACAGTCTTTGTGATAATCAACACACCTTTTTAGTAAAGCACCACAAACATAAAAAAATACATTTTTTTCAGGAAGCGCATTTTTTTCTAAAGCGGCGGCTGCGAGCGCGAATGGCACCGAAGGCACGGCCCTTACTGCTGCCGCCTTATGCCCCCATATTTTATGTCAATGTGTGCGTCACAGTGTGTGCGTACACGGCGCCGAGCACGCGCGCACACATTCTAATGGGTTGCGGCCAGTTTATATGAAGACGTATTACTGTTCTTAGTATACTGTGATATTTTGTACACTTACATAGCTAATGGAATAATTCTAAAAATATTTTTATATTCTAAATATATTTGTTGATTTTTATGATTTTTGATCAATTTGATTGTTGAATGAAGATGATAATTGATGAATTTTAAAATCAAAGATATTTATCTGATATTTAAGTTTAGTTTTGATTAATGAAAATTATTTTTCCGACACCGGTTCGTTTGAATAAACTCATCCGTAATTTTATTTAAAGTCGTGTAACTACAGCGTTTTGGTAATAAATATTTAAAAAACATAAAAATGTTCTTAGAAATGGACTGAACTCCATTCGTGATGCACAATTGAGCTTCAAAGGCAGTCAAGTAAGTCTGGTGGTACTCAAACGAGCCACAAAGACATCACAATTTCCTTTCGTTCCCCCGTAAATGTTAAATATATTTTCAAATATATATTTGCAAGCTTCATACGCTTTGCCCCGGTGTACACGTAAGTACACGAGCGCACTAAATTCTACTTGTAGGTACAATACATTAATAATACTAAAATAATGTAAAAATAATAATAAAAACCTCGAATATATGTATGCATGTAATTGTATTTGCAAGCTTCATACGCTTTGCCCCGGTGTACACGTAAGTACACTATCACACTAAATTCTACTTGTAGGTACAATACATTAATAATACTTAAATAATGTAAAAATAATAATAAAAAACTCGAATGTATGTATGCATGTAGTTATGTACGCGCGTTAGAAATTATACTTCTTTGGTGCACATGGTACGGATGTCTGAGATTTATATTTGATTGTATCGATGATATAACTGTTGTCTAGTATCGACGATTGCCAGTTGAAATTCAAAAAATCATTTAACAATAATTGACAAAATTATACAGAAATCTCTAATAACGGTTAGCGGTCACCGGTTAAAATACCACCACTAATTCTTAAGTGACGTCATCAAGTTATCAGGCAAATGATGTTATGGAAATCGCATACCCTCCGGGTATGCGATGGTATTATATTGTCTAAAGTGATCACTTAAGCCAGCCGTACGATAGGTTGTAAACACAAAAAAAGTTCCATACCTACTTTTCTACAAAATAAAATATATTTTTTTAGTCTTTAGTTTAGCAATAACCAAAATAAAAAAGATGGTCCTTTAAGTTTTCAACCACCGTTTACTTTTTTTTTGTTTTCAATGACTTGTCTTTTGTGGTTCCAAAATATAGAAAATGGTTCATTCTAGGAAACACGGCCGCTAAGAAGTATCCTAACAATGAGTTGGTAGATTACAAAGCTATATGAAATCGAAAATCATATATAAAAATTAAATATAAAATATATTTTCATGAATATTCTCACAAGCTATATACACTTTGTCCCGTTCGTACATCTTTTCACTAAATGCAACCTATACTACAATAATAACAAAGACATAACACATAACCCGTTTCAATAGCAACTACAATAGTCTTTTTTAAATATCGACATATATTTGTTTGTGTATTCCGAGCAACACATTCAATAGATAATAATTAAAAAGACTATACTATTGAAAAGAGTATAAACAATGATATTAATGTCTTGCTACGCTTACCTTGCTACTCGTTTTTTTTATGACCGGCTGTTTATACCAGGCGCGTGCAGTGGGAACAAGAAGCATGACTTTTATTTAACCGTAAATTTGTGAAAAAAATATCGAAATTAAACATTTATCTGGCAGAATATTATGAAATATTTAAATCTGAATAATATGTTAATTATTGTGATAGGAATATTACGATATATATCTCTGATTTCGGTTTCTTTTCAAAATATATGCTTAGAAAAAAGTCATGCTTCTTGTTCCCACTGCACGTCTCTGGTTTGTATACTATTTACTTACTGTTTTTGGCTTATACTTACTGTTTCCATATTTTTTATATATAATTATGTACCAGAACACAATAATTTAGTTGTCTATTTACTCATTTCTACATTCTGTTGCTTACTTCTGTACTATTGTTTTTAAAATACTATTTTTTTTCTTGCACTCTTCTTCCACTGCTTACATACTTATTTGAATGAATAATATGTAATGTATAATATATAATCTATTTGTGTGCTATGTTATGTGAAGAATATTTTAGTAAACATTGTTAAAATAACTTTGCCTATATCGACATACTTTTTATTTTTTCTAGTGAGAGTCCAATCAAAATCTGTACATTTTTTTTTATATAGAAATAAATAAATAAACAATATATTAAACCAGTAATGGTGTTAAAAAATTTCCGCGAATGAACGCAGTTTTGCGAATCTGTTAATAATATATTCGTACACAGATAATCCAGTAGGAGACCATGCACAGTTTCCATCACTCCGTTTCTAACACCTGCTCTCTCACTCGAACACGATGCGAACTGTGTCACACAAGATTTATCGGGCATTTTTTATTTAGGGTCCCATTAAACGGTAGTGTTCGTAGCCTGCAAGGCTGATTGTTCTCAATGCTTTATAATGTAACGTTATTTCAAATAATAAAAGAAATGCACGTATACAGGGTGCAACAGAGCTAGTCCACAATACTTTTCAGGTAGATTCCTGCTTTAATTATGAGTCAAAAATGTTCAAGCAACCATGACCTCTAATATCAATAGTAAAGAATGTATGCGACATCAAAGTTTGCATTTTTTTTTATTATTTTTTTGTAAAACGTTGGACTATAATTACAGTTACTTATATTGAACTAGCTTTTCGCACCCGGCGTTGCACGGATTAAGGATTAAGTTGTGGGGGAAAGCAAAGGTCACGTGTACCAATTATTCGCCGGATCCTAAAGAATAAGTTTACAAATTTTGAGTTCGATCGCTCAAACGGTATAGATTTGTATAGAAAATATATCAGGGGGAGGGGGAGGAGTAAAAAAAGAGGGAGGAAATGTCGCCTTTGATACTCGCCGAGTCCTAAAGAATAAGTTTCCTAATTTTGAGTCCGATCGGTCAAACGGTACAGATTTGCATCGAAAATATATCAGGGGACGGGAAGGGGTAATATTATGGAGGAGGAATATCGCCTATGTTACCTGCCGGATCCTTAAGCATAAGTATGCAAAATTTGAATCGAATCTGACAAACGGTTAGAATTGTATAGAGAACAGACAGACAGACAATCATACAGACAGACAGACATTGAGTTTTTAGGTATAGATTTGAATAATTCATTCCCTTTAATACAAGTAAAATAAAAAGATAACCTTCCAATTCCAATTTGGAAAAAATCCAATTTGAGTTTCTGCAGGGTTTTAATTATTTTATTTAACTTGTATTGAAACGAATGAATTTTTCATAATCGATATAAGTTACTATAATGATAGTTTTGACACTACGTACGTAGATAGAGTCACACTTTTAAAATCAGCACGCAGTTTCTCATCAAATGTTTATGTTTATGTTGGCGACAGTTTATATAGCGCCGTTTTAAGATGCTTCAAGGGCGCTTTACAAATGTGACAAAATCAAATATCTACACTAAGGATAAAAAAAATATATTGACTAGCGTTATCAAATGTTTGTGGCTGTTCTTTCACTTCCATGTTTATATTCCTGTCTCTTCGCATTGTGTCCAACATACATCAACCTGATGATGGACGCTGCAATGGGTTCCGAAACATCGTCCAGGAAGGACGAATACAAGCGGTAAATTTTCCCAGAAAACTATCACCATATTATTTAACGACTGCTAACTAAAATTACTAAATAAAGTTTCCTTGAAATAATTTTGATAGTCTATTCATAATAAATATCATAGACAAAGACCATTGAAATGAATGATCCTGGTGCATGTTATATATGCACGCATAATAGCGAGCCATGATTTGGGAGTTTACAGAGTAAGAGGCTTTGAAATCTCAAGTTTCAAAAGCTGTGCATTGAAGTTAGTTTTGGAAATACATTATAATATTATTAATTTATGCTGTACGTGCTATGATTTGGAAATGTGGGAGGGATTCTCTCCCCCACTTCCATTAGCAGATAAGTTCCGGAGTCTAAACTACAGATGCATTCCGATTTTATTCCGGAAATTATTTTATAAAAAAAATGTGTCACATCAATATATATTATAATATATATAGATATATATATATATAGATTATATATATATATAGATATAATTGTTTTGCTTGAGCGTTTCCGTATTTTTTGTTCGTTATTGTATTGTAAAAAAAAGGAACAATGAAAGTCTCCCCACAAAGGGGAATTCATTGTTCACCCGCGCACAAGTACGGCTAGTCCGAAATACTTTTGAGGCCTGTTAGCCTTGACAATGGAACGTGTACCATGTCGAAAGTTCGGCCTTGGTCTTCTCACGGAGACTCAGTTTACAGAAAAGAAAACGCGAGGGGATCCCAGAAAGTTACTTTGTTACACACACACTATATAGATATATATATAGATATATATATAGACTATATATATATATATATAAACCCGTGTTTCCCTACCCGCCAAGTTTTCTCCACAACCACCTACTGGTGGTTATGGTGGTGGATAGCCCTTGGTGTCACATCGAAATTATGCGAATTTGGTGGGGGTGGCTGTGCGTGGGTGGGAGTGGGTGACGAAAATGTTCTTTCTAGTACATTGTTTTGTTATGGGAAGGCCGAAAATACTTCAGATTGTTTCAAAATAGGCGCGCTGACTGTGTCGATGTGTCTAGAAGGTTCCGGAAAAACCGTCTCTAGAAAGTTCTGGAAGAAGAAGGTTCTAGAAAATTTCCGAAAGTTCTATAAGGTTCTAAACTGAGTGGCGGAATGTGTCGGAAGGTTCCTGTACATTCGACAAATTTCTTGAAAGTTCTGGAAGGAGAATGTTCTAGAAGGTACGCGAAAGTTCTATGACGATCCAAACAGTGTTCTAAAAATCTACGCGTGCGGGCACAGCTAGTTATTATATAAATTATTTGACATAAATGTAATCAATATTCAAACTTCATCTATTATCTTCCCTATTCTGCGCCTAATGACTACGCCCACATACCCACCGGACTCTAATCTCCACTCCACTCCTCACACCGTCATTTAGTCTTAAGTTAAATATTAGTAACATTACTGAAGATGATTTTAAGCATACGTTGTATCCTGATGAAGGAACCACTTCTTTCATCAGGATTCAACGTAGGTGTACCAAAAATTTAAATTGTTAATAGCAAATTAAATTTTATAAATTACCAAATCTTTTTTACAATTATAATTACATACCTTTTACTTCAATTTTCCTTGTTAGTTATTCAACTCTCATGTATTAATTTTTCGTTTTTGTTAACGTCTATACTTCCAGTTTTAATTTTCAGTAGACGTTAGTTGTATCCTAGAGACCATTGGACTAGAATTTTGTTGTTATTCAATAAATAGTAATTTTATACAAAGTGTTTGTGTCTTTTTATTATATTCTAAAACATTCTTCGTATTTATTTTCTTTCGTATATTTATATTGAACATAATTTTAACCATATTATGTTTCTTTTCTCGAAAGAAATAATGTACGATTTTAACATCGATTGTGTTTAATATTTGTCTAAATATTTGGCCACAGACGACACAAGTAAATAAACCGTTTGGCGCTTTTGTTTGCTCTCTAACTATGAAATATATATTTGAACTGAGAACAGACTTATTCAGACGGACGGGACCGGGCCGCGAGTTTTGACTTCACACGTTCCGGCTAATTGGTCGCACCGGCGGCAATCGCTGCCGCAGTCTACTTGCGACTTACGACTTTAGTCGGTAAAAACCTTAACTTATTTATATATTTTTACAGCCGTACTGGGAACCAACTGTTTGACAAAAATGAGATGTCCCTGAAACTCATAGCCAGACTGAAAAATTATTTTTTTCCTTAAAACATCCTGTTCTAATCCAAGCTACTATAAAATTTCGCATTACCATCATGTCAACTCAATATTATTTTTATTCTTATCTCTTGTCCTTTTTACTAAGTAGATTTGTCCTTTTCGATCCATTCCTTATTCTCCTTTTACCTCTAATTCTTTGACTCCCATAGTTTGTCCATAACTTAAAACTTTCACTTTTTTGTTTTTTATTCTATAACTCAAGTTATTGTTGCTTTATGTTAAAACACAACAGGTTAATTCGGTGGAAACTTGTAAGATGGTCTCTATACTGTTCAATAATCATGTATAATCTCTTTATATGTACTGTTAGTTTTCCATAAATAAATAAATAGATAAATAAATAAATAGTGCGGTGCGGTGAACAAGAAACAAATCTCAAATAACAGTTAGTGTCTCACGGCTAAAATCACTAGTTCAATTCTTCAGAAAATTTTCCAACACATTGTTGACGTTATACAAATTGCAGTGTTGCACACAGACTTATCAAATTTGCAAAAAAAAACCACGAAAAACATTGATTTTGAAATACATATTATACATTTGGGTACCTACTGTGTTTTTCCGCCGCGTTTTTGACGTCGCGGAACGCCGCTGTATTTCTTTCCATACAATATGCGCTTATCGAACACACTGTGTGGATCATCGGTTGAGCCGCTGGCGGAACGCTCGCTTCGGAGTCTGTTCGAAACTCCGCCCGCGGAACTTAACGTCAACGTAAAATCAGCGACGTCGCGTCTCATGTTTTAAATGCAACGCGCCACATTCGACGGATTGTCTGCCCTTGTGTTTATTACAGATTGATTCCGCCGCAGAATATCTTATGTCCCTGCTAAATTACGTTGCGGATTTGACGTGACGTCAAAGACGCAGCGGAAGATACGCACAGTATGGCGCCGGCCTAAAACTATTACATGATTAAGGCCGGCGCCACACTGCGCGTTTCTTCCGCCGCGTCTTTTCCGTCGCGTAAAATCGGCAAAGCAGATGGGTCGACCGATCATCCACGTAGTGTGTTTGATAAGCGCAACCGCAACTCTAGATATCTCATAGAGGCAAAGCTATTTTTAATTTGGAAAAATAGATGTGGAAGTTCTTTTTGAGTGTTCATAGGGCTTACGACCTATCGTACGACTGGCTTCAAGGCCTGGCTTTGGGCGTAAGGTGTGCATGTCAAACATACATATATATATATATATATATATATATATATATGTTAAATCGAAGGCTTTCACGGGTACAATATGTGTTAGTTCTAACTACTTTGGGGGTAACCCGCGTCAAATTCTGGTCGTCAGGACCAGTCGTCTGCCGACGTTTGTACGCTTTTTAGAGAAGCAGCTCATCGACAAGGCGCCCTGAAGATGAACAGTGAGATCTATTCGCAGAGACATTCTTCAGAATGTCATATGCATACAAATTTTACAGAATACAAACGAAATATTGATTTAAAAAGTACAATAAAAAATATAGATACCTCTATACCAAGTGCGACATCTGTACATTGACAGCTGACAGCTGACATTCTTCAGAATGTCATATGCATACAAACATTGAATACGCCTTGATTAATGATGTCCCTCTGGAGATAAAATCCAGTATTGTGTTCTTGAAAATTGAAAAATTTGAACACACCTACTCAAAACATTCTGAATTGATTTAGTTTTATATCGTGTGGCCAAGGGTTTTTCGTTTGGAACATGTTAGGCAGCTGTTAGGCTACTTTGGCGAGGTATAACAATTATTATTGTTAAATATCCCTTTTTATTGTCTCATGCAACAAGAGAATTTAATTCATTGGGTTTATCCTTGTTCACCCACATTCTTCTAGATTCATTCACATCAACTAGATTCTTTCCTTGTTTGATTTTTTTAAATGTACCTACCTTAATTTTTTATAAATATTTGTAAATTTACAAAAATTTTGTATATGTTTTTTTTAATTTACGGAAAATATATATTACGTCTAAGCTCTTATTCTATAAAACAGTTCGTTCTTCTATTGGAAAGGCAAAAATCCATGCATTTTTCATCATTTTTTTTATTTCTCACTACTTTTTTTTGTACTACTTTCTACTTATTATTTACTATATTTGCTTATGCCTTTTTGTACTTATATTTTGAATATCATTTCTTCTTTTATCGTATTATTTCTATTTACTTAGATAGCCATGCTTCTCAGATCGGGGGGTGTATTATTAATAAATAAATAAATAAATAATAGACTACGTCAACCTCGAAAGCCAAGATTCGGCAACCGTGATAAAATATCACGGCAAAATCGACTAAGTACAACTAAAACATTATGAGGACAAATTATTCAGTAGGTACACATAAAGTTTTACGTTTATGTGTACTGAATAATTTGTCCTCATGATAACAGGTACGGGATAAAGTATGGTCGCTTTTTCTCCATACGTTTCTCTGCGACTACTCGGTACAATATTTTGATGGAAATAGTGTTTTTTTTTTAAGTTGCCTTTATTTTTTTATGGCTCTATGGCTTTTAGACATAATCATTATTATATGAGATAAACAAAAGCAAATGCATATGAGATAAATACAATAGTAACCACTCACAAGAATAAGCATAGTTATAAGAAATTATCGATTTTATAACATAGATTGCACCAACATAGATAGTTTTCACTTGGGTTATAAATTATTATCATTTAGATTTTTGATTTTGATTACAATAGTTTTTAAGTATTTTAGATTTCGTACGCTGGGTAATATTAAGACTAAAAAGTTAAAA
This sequence comes from Agrypnia vestita, assembly GCA_016648135.1. Taxonomy (NCBI): domain Eukaryota; kingdom Metazoa; phylum Arthropoda; class Insecta; order Trichoptera; family Phryganeidae; genus Agrypnia; species Agrypnia vestita. Next base: position 104,407 of record JADDOH010004765.1, on the reverse strand, counting down.
AAAAAACACTATTTAAATATACTACAATGTAAAAAATAATTTTTTTAAATAACATTAAATAAAGTTTAAAAAAACGCATGTATTTAAATGTACTACAATGTAAAAAAAATATTTTTAAATAAAATTAAATAAAGTTAAAAAAACGCGTGTAAAAAATAAAATTTTGAACAAAAATATTTTGGCCCACTCTCCAAATAAAAGCGTGGGCGCCTTCCCCCCATCAACAACACAATTCTGTAATCTATATCAATATCGTAAGCGCTCACCTTTTATTGTTTCACTTAATTTTCCAAATTAAGTGTCCAAATCTTAAGTCATCGCTAATATTTCTGCTATAATGATATTCACATTGACATTTGACATTTTCTCATATTTTACGCTTACTTAAATAAATAAGTACGTCCCATATTTATATTTTGAATTTGAATATCATAAATGAGAATAGGATGGATTAATTAATCCTCAGACAGATATAGGATTTTTAATTTCTGCAATATCAAGGCATTAGTGCACATTGTATTAGTTGTAGTCTACCTACCTGAATCTAATCTCCATTCCTATCTCAGAACAAGTATTTCTATATATCTAGTGAGGTAGGTAGTGGCTGAGAGGCTTGCTACATTTTATCCTATACTTATATGTATTATTTATTTATTTGAAGGAAAATTAACAGCAGATCTATATAACATAAAAGAATGGATATAAAATTATGCCAATTACAAATTCTCCACTGAATATAGTATAGTAATTTATTAAAACGAGTGTGACGTGGTAAAATATATATTTTTTAAATATTTTAACAGCGAGTAGCGAGGGTTGAAGGAAATGTGGGGCACGAGTAGAAGGGAAGATAAATAGTATGAATTAGTTTGGGTGCGGTGTGTAAATATTGTTTGTTTTATGTCCCTTATCGTTGAGTTAAAAACGTCATCGTGGTGATAGTTTGTGTTAAATGAATTTATGGATCATAGATAAAGGAGTTTTGTTTTGAGTTAGTCTTGCAAAGGGGGAGATTAAAAGTAGTTGAATGTCTATTACTGCGAGTTGGAATTTAGAAAGATAGTCGTTGAAGTAGTTCAGTGATTTAAAGGTTAGGAAAAACTTGATTTAAACCCTTGTCTGGAGTGTGCTGATGTATGGCGGCGAAACATGGACCATCGGCCAGAGCATGTCCGTAGCGGCCTTTGATATGTGGTGCTACAGGCGCATGGCGAGGATCCATTGGTCAGAACATATCCGAAACGACGAGGTATTGAGCAGGGTGGGCGAAAAGAGGCGGCTCCTTAACAGAATCGCCCAACAGCGAGAAATTTGGATAAGCCATAATGTTGAAGGCAACAATCATAGAGGCCGCCCGAGATTAAGCTACGTAGACCAGATTATCGGAGATGCGCGCTGTAGCACCTACCAAGAAATGAAGAGGCTGGCAGATGACAGAAAAGAGAGGAGAAAGCGAATGATTGTTGCAGACTAATCCTAGGATTGCGACCCAAAAAAAAAGTTCAGGATTATCAACTAGGTTTTGTGATATTTTAAATAACATCACCGTGTCAGCTATGTCTTTTCGAAAAGTTAGAGTCCGCATGTTGAAAAACTTCGTAGTCTTCATCGCTTAAACGAGATCTAAATGAGCGGAGGTTTAGATATCTTAGTATCATGTTTTGGACGCTTTCAATTCTATTTTTGTGTACTACATAACCTGGATTCCACACCTGAAATGCATATTCTAAAATACTACGAACGTATGAGAAACAATGTGTCTTGAGGGTACTGAGATTTTTGAAAAGTTTACATGCGCGTATGACAAAATCAAGCATAGATGATGCGTTGGTGACTATGTAATCGATATATTTGTTAAAAATTTAATTAACTTTCAAGTATCACCCCAATTATGTGTGTGTGTGTATAAAAAAATTCATTATTTTATCCAATAAACGCCGATTTATCGGTACTGAAATGAGTAGTATTATTATTAAATATATGTTTGAATTACCAAATATTAAAATAAATCAGTTATTTGTGGATTTTTTCACGCCTTTATATATAAAATTGAAATGTATTTTTTTAGCATTGAAAATGTGTTAAAAATTATCATCTCTATTTATTGTGAAAAGAAAAAATTTAAAAAAATGTTTCTAAAACATTACATGAGTATGCATAAACTTATTGTATTCACATTAACTTATACATACAATGTATTACATTCACTGACGTCATCCCTAAACATACGCTCATTAATTATTAAACTGCTTATTTATATGAGCAGCAGTCGACTTAAAAGAAGCTCAGTTTGCATTTAGAATGATTCTTAATTTATTATTTTTCTTCTTTACGGGACATTTGGCTGTCCATGACATACACTACAGAGCGGCATCCATCCCTTGACATCGTCGATGTGCTCCAGTATGCTGGACCCAGGGGCGTGCAGTGAGAACAAGAAGCATGACTTTTTCCTAAGTATATTTTTTGAAAAGAAACCGAAATAAGATAAATGTCCCAAAATAATTAAAACATTATTTAGATTTTATCTTTCATAATATTCTGCGAGATAAATATTTAATTTCGATTTTTATTTCCAATTATAAATTCTTCAAAAAAAATAAATGTATAATATACAGTGGTATCGAAACCGATCGACGTAAGAATTAGGGATGCATCCAATACTAATTTTTGTGTTATTAATTTGCCGATACACCGATACATTTTGAATTTCGCACTATAGATAATCCATGCGTAAACTCGCCTTCTTACGCTTAATTCATTCGTGTTTAAACGCGGCACAATTTATCCACTTTAGGGGAATCCCCGCGTTTCATAATTTCATTCCGATCACGGAATACGTGTTGCATCAATTTTATTACTAAGCCAAATGCCTGTGCTATAAAAAAAGACTACTAAATTGCTGGTGTCCTGGAATGGGACTCGAACCACCGACCATCAGATCACAAGGCGAGCTTCATGACCACTACACCAACAAGCTACTCATATAATAATCAGAACGTAATATTCTGTTAAATTACAATTTTTTAAATTTCATTATAAATTAAACATTCTTAATAAATATTATACAAGTAATTTCGTCTGTTTTTAATCTAAACCCACAACTTTTTATACCTTTTGAAATCTTCACAGTCTGCATCGTTATCTTTGATACCTTTTAATAAATATTGGAAATTATACCTTTTTATAAAAGTGCGCATCGATGCATCCCTAGTAAAATATTCAACAAAGTTTGTAATCGTTTTAAAACTAAAAAAATGATTTAAAAGTGGAAAAAAGATAACGTCAGGAGACATATTCTGTACGCAGACTTACCATCCGCGTTATGCGTGTATTTTTGTTGTAACTACTCGAAACAAATTTAATTACATAGTTACACAGAACACAACTATTTACGTGTGTACCTATAGCTGTTCAGAAGTGTGCGCGCCAAGCCGGTCCCCGGCGTTCAAGCCTGCTGGTAACATTGCGGCCCGCTACAAAAAGAGACCAGGCGCGTCGCCGCTACTGGGCCAAGACGCGGCACCGACGCGCCCCCTTTCGGCTGGGTGGTAGGCGGCTGCTCGTGTTTGGCCAGCGCATTAGTAAAGCGAGAAGTTTATACGCTGGAAATGTTAGTGCTAAGACGTAGCTAAATGTTTTAAAAATTACTATTGTAAAGATCTCGATCTTTTGATCTCATTCGGATATCACAATTAAAAATGATTTTATTTGAAAACGAGTAGAAAATATCCGGCGAAACCCCCCCGAAGATTCAAAATCCTTGGATTATTATTAGAGGCCCAATATACACACGCCGTTTTGAATTCACCGTATCATAGTGACCTCGGAACAATAAGATATCATCTGACATTTTCGACAAAATTGACTAAATCGTGTCGAAATGTTGAATACAATTTTCTTTTTTTTTAAACTTTCTAAATGCTTATAATAAATTAAAGAATCATATATTAATAAACAAGGATTTATGTATTAAAAAAACAAAGATAAGGATGACATTTAAAAAAATCTGGGTTCTTAAATAAATTTACAAAAATTATAGCAATCATTTTTTTATAAATACGTGCTCCTTTATTCCATTATCAAACTTGTAGAAATTTAGATATGAGAATAAATGAGCACTTAAGTAACTTTTCTGAATTTTCCAATCATCTTTTAGAAATGAACCATTATTTTGATATTAACAAGGGTTTAGAAATTTAACATATAAATAAAACAGGATTGCGTTACATAAACTAGAACTTTCATAAAAAGTGTTAATAGAAGATTCAATATTATAAATAATCAAATCCTTTTTGCAAATAGGTACCCTTTACATTTGTTCTTAATTATTATTGATTCAGTTCTCAAATATTTTTTTTTGTTTTTGTTAATGTCTACATTTCGAATTTAAATTTTTATTTACCGACTGAATGAGAACATTTTGTAACGACCAATTAAAAGACAGAAAAATGAGCTCACGCGAAACCCCGCGATCTGTCAAATTTTCCATACCTGCCGACATTACAGTATATATAATAAAATATTCAAGGTGTAACAGAGTCAACAGGCCTATATTGTGAGTTTAAAATGTTCAAACAACATTGAACTAATATCAATAGTTACGGAAATTCCGATTCAAATTTCTGCAAGGTTTTGATTATTTTATTTTACTTGATTTATATTCGCTACATGTTACTTTAATGTACTGAACATTTTACTCAAGATATGTCAGAAATATTCGTAATATTTTTTGGTTAATTTGATTTTTCTGTACGTCTTTTCAAATTGATTAATAAATTTGGTTATAAAAATTCATAGAACTTTGTACTGAAATTGCAACTTCACAATAAGAATGTATTCTTTAATATAAAGAATAAATCTTTCACAAAAAAAATAATTTTGAAGTGCTTTGTCGAGCGGTTGGATTTTTTAAATATATGAATTTAAATGCTACGAATCCAAAACAATCTACTTAGAAATTAAGACATCGTAGAAGTAGTGAACATTCCACAACAAAGTGCATATAATTTACGCCCTCGGAAACATTCATCAGTCCACCCTATATCTCCGCGGGTACAGGTACGACTTCAACAAAACGTCGAGGATCGTTTCTCGGAAACAAACGGTTCGTATAAAATATCCGTTACCATTTACAGTTAAATATGTCTAACGACTTTAATAATAACCTTAACTCTTTAAGGATTATTTAATTAATATTTCTTTCAGATTTTTAGTATCGCTCAGCTTTTTTGCTTGTATGTGCTTCATACCACTGATTAAATATAATAATAATGCATTTCACATAATAAATTGGGCAAAAAAAAGGGTAATTAAAATTTGGAATACGAATGAACTAACACTGATATATAACTGCATTGTTGGATATTTTCAAATATTGGCAACGAAACAAAATATGCATTACATCAGTAAAGAAATCATTGTTTACTCGGCAAATTCTCACTACAAGAAAGCGTATTCTGGAATTAATTCTACATGATATTGAAAAGAGGGTAAGATCACGATTCTTGTGATGGGTCCTGGACATTTACTGGCGACAAGAGGGATGAATACATACAAAAGGGAAGAGGAAAACTCTAATAATTATTATAATAGATCAGAGGAACGTATGTCGCGATGAATGAAAGAGACGGAGAGTGTGAGAGAGAGAATGGCTACATAAGGATGCGCGCGCGATTTTTGTATCGAGACCGCCAATGGTCATTGTTATGTTTATCGTATCATTGTATCGTGAGATTTATAGTTACCGCAAAAAAAAATCCAGAAGAAACTCGGCGTGTTTGACTAAAGCCCCAAATATCACAATAATACTATCACAAGAGTCTAAAACAATAAGAACTACAATCGAAGTCTTCCGGACATTCTAGAAGCATTTACATTAACTGAACGATTCCGGAAATTTTTATTTATAAAAATGTGACCGCATTATGTAGAACACACAGTTATTGTTTTGACAGAAGCGAAACCAGAGACAAGACAAGCGGCGATTCAGTGTGACCAGCGACAAAAAATAATAAAATACCTTCCCAGCGTCCAATAATGAATAAATTGTTCAATAGGCGTGGGAATATTCAGGAAAAAAGATTATAAAGTGTTTCGTAAACGAGTGATTATTGCGAAATTGTGTGAATAAAAGAAAAGTGTGCTCCAATTAAATTCGCGTCCCGTAATTTTGGTGATAAATAAATTGAATTGTTTCCCATCGCCATGATCCCGCGACAACGTTTTATCATTTCCTTTTAATCTTTAATTTTACTTCTTAGAGCTCCCACTTGAGTTCATCGCCACGCTTCAGTTATTATTTCTAACCGATATTTTTAAAGTGCGTTTATTTTTTTAATTATATCTATATATATAATTCATAAAATAAAATGTTATATGACTGACCCTTCCTCTTGCTGCTTTTATTTGTGTAACGCATTTATATCTTTCCGTTCGGGCGGTGGTGTGTCGGTATGTGGTGTGCACACATCCAAACAATATTTTTATGCGTTTGATATCCCGTACTAGCTGAAACCGATTGGATTTGCAGCCACGGACAATTTTTCGTAAAACTTAACTTACATATTACCAACACAATGGAAGTTGGTAAACTCGGTACGTTTATTAGAAAAGGTGTCGATATTTAACTAAGCACTAGCTGTAACCCGTCAAAAATGACGGTACTTTTACATGCCGGTTCCTAAAGAATAAGTATTTTATTTTTTATTAAATTTATTTGGTAGATGTCCAAACTTAAGAGTGACTGTATTCAATATAATATAATTATTAATACACATTTATATTACATGCCTACCCACTTTTTAATGAGAATTTATTAAAAGTGGGGGGCATTGTCATATATGTATATATCTATTGTTTATTTATTTATTTATTTATTTATTTATTTAATGTTTATGGAAGACCAACAGCACAAAATAAAAGCATAGAAAACATTGATACAATATAGATGGCCAATTACAGGTCTCCACATTTAGAAATATGTCAGTAATGATAAATATTTATGATATACTAAGGCATATTAATTATATAGAAAGAAAGAATAAAAAATTTAAACAAACAGAAATATGTCAGTAATGATAAATATATATGATATACTAAGGCATATTAATTATGTAGAAAGAAAGAATAAAAAATTTATTTGTATATATGTATATATACAATATAAAAAAAATGTTGATGTAATCATTAGTGTAAAACATTAGATTAAATAATTAAAATATAGACAATGAAACATTAGATTAAGTAAATAAGATATACACAAGGATACGTTAAATTAAGTTATAAAAATTAAAAATTAAGAAGGTATTGAAATAACATTTAAAAGTAGGTATGTATGCATATATTGATTGTTTTTGGTAAGATTTTTTTCACTGCGTTATTGTGATTGTTTTTTGTAGAAGATTTTTCAATTTAGTTTTGAAATTTCTATTTACTTATTTATAGTCGTCACCCATGAAATAGTAATAACGACTTTTATCAAAATATTTGAACACTTTTTTATATTTCCTCGGCAGTTAATGGCACCTGCTAATTTGAATCATGGCGATTGTGCGTGCTTAAAACTAATACGACAACATAATTCAATAATTTATATTATAAATGAAATAGACATCAAATCAAATCAATCAAAACTAGTAAAAAAAAACAAAATCAAAAATGAAATGAGAAAAAGAAATCCGGTACCGGGAATTTAACCCGAGTCCCCCGGGTGAGAGCCAGAGCCTAGCCACCACACCACGCAGGAGACGCCATTGATTGCGAAGAAAATGTTTATAAAGCACTTAGTGTACCTAAAGAAAATATGTTTTATAAAATATATTGTGCGCTGTATATATTATATGCTGAGAAAATGTTTATAAAGCACTTAGTGTACCTAAAGAAAATATGTTTTATAAAATATATTGTGCGCTGTATATATTATATGCTGAGAAAATGTTTATAAAGCACTTAGTGTACCTAAAGAAAATATATTTTATAAAATATATTGTGCGCTGTATATATTATATGCTGAGAAAATGTTTATAAAGCACTTAGTGTACCTAAAGAAAATATGTTTTATAAAATATATTGTGCGCTGTATATATTATATGCTGAGAAAATGTTTATAAAGCACTTAGTGTACCTAAAGAAAATATGTTTTATAAAATATATTGGGCGCTGTATATATTATCTATGCTAAGTTCTATATGTAGTCTATTCTCCACGTTCGAGTTTGTTCGCCCGGGGTTCAAGCCCCATCTCCGGCTTTTTAATTTAGTTTTTTTTTAACCACGAATTCGAACGAAATTACGGACGTTGCACGAAGTTACGACGGACGGACAGACAACGAAATTAATATAATTGGGATTATAGATATTCACGTTATTTTTTGCGAACAGCTTATTTTTAAATTTGTTTTCACAGTAGTATTTAATTCGTTATTCATCTCCATAGGTATACTCATTTTTTGATTTTGTTAATTGTTCGATTTGTAATTTTTAGTAACGTTGTATTCCGATGAAATATTTGATTTAAAACAACTGAAAAGCACATGCTGAGATGGGAGTGTCCCTAAGAGACAAAATAAAAAGTTCACGCATTGGAGCATGGAAGCTTGAGCATCACAGATATCAATAGCGAGATGAAGGAAAGACAATTGAGATACTATGGCTTGGGAATGCAATCTCGATCCCTATAGATCGAGATCCCGTGAAATCTCGAGGCATTTTACGAGATCAATCCCAAACGAGATTATCGAGATTAATCAACATTTATGTTTTGTATGTTTACTTGTGTATGACTGTAGAGCTTTTACTAAATACTTAAAACTTATGTTCATTTCACATTCAAATAATGAAAATTGCTTTGAATAATATTTGTTGTATTTTATTAACCTAACATAGTAATAAAAAATACTACTAACTACTGCATTGACTGATTGATGCTTGGAAAAACGCCTACAAAAACTTATATGCGATGATTAATAATGAACTTTTTATTAAAATTGCTGATATTAAAATGCAAGGCGTTGTCGTTAATTATTATTCAGCTATATAAGCAAAAAAAAAAAACACAAAAGTATTCGAGATATAATTCCGGGGGATCCCGAAAGGGCAATCCCGAATCAGGATTGCATTGCCTAAGTTTGGCCACGTTGGACGCAGAGCACCTCACATTGTTAATTAGGCGATCTCCACGGATCTTCCCCGAATATCATCCAGAGGAATAAAAAATTCATGGGTGGTGCAAAGGGAGAACAGATGCAGAGGCAGGTATGGGGTGACTTTATCCAGGAATGAAGAACCTATTGCCTAAGGACGAGAAGAGCTGATCCCAACAGTCGATGACTATAGTGATTTGGGATGAACATGACCCTTGGTCCCGAAACATATTGTTGATATTTCAACAAATTAGTGGTTTATACAAAGAGTACACTTGTTAATTATATAAAAAATATTACCACAAAGTCATTGAATAAATTATTATATCATAAGTGATGGCGTTTTGCAATAAAAAAAATAGGCATATTGTACGGAAAGTCATTTAAATTAGGTGAAAAAAATTAATTAATTAAATCTATGTGAGTTAAACAATATTTTTACATTTGACTAAACTTTTTTCATTTAGTCAATTTAGTCAAAAATACTCATGTCAGCAATCTGACACTTGAAATAAAAATTACATATTAATTGTATTATTAAAATTGCATATATTTTATAAAGAGAAACTAAAACTAGAAACTGATATTGGAAACAAAAATTGGATATTAATTTTATTTTTAAAATTGCACATATTATATATAGAAATTGATACTGGAAATAAAAATTGCATATGAATTTTATTATCAAAATTGCATATTCATTTTATTATTAAAATGTATTATAACATATATTTTATATAAAGAAATTTACACTTGAAACTGATACTAGATACAAAAATTGCATATTTATTTTATTATTAAAATTGCATATATTTTATATAAAGAAACTGATACTGGAAACAAAAATTGCATATTAATTTTATTTCATCTGCGAACGCTGCGTTTTTATATTTTTTTACAAGTAGGTATCGTACCATTCCAAAATAGCACAGGTATTCCAAAGTAGCAAGGTATACAGCACAGCGCTATATTCATGTATGCTATAGAAGTATAACTTCTAACGCGCGTACACGCAATCAATTTTTTTTTATTGAGTTTTGATAATTTATTGGGATTTCAATAATATTTTTTCCGTGATTCTGTGTGAAATCACAATTTTTTTCAAGTGATGGTGATTTTGAGATTTTTTCCGCTACAGTAGAAGTGCCTTGTTGTTTAAATAATAATATCATCACTTTATTTGCCCTTTTTAGTCAATCGGTTGATACTTCTGTGAAGGACATCGTTGCTCAGGAATCAGGGCACCACATTACAATACAATGCAGTCCCGTTAGAAAAGGATGCACATGCACAAGCGCGTCATGCATTTAGTGGAAGGCTAGCGAGCTACTACGGTTAAAAATGTGTGCCGATTAATTTTATGTTCATTTTTTTATCTCTCTTCCTTTTTCCAGATTCCCTAATTTTTTTTCATCCATTGTAACATTTTCCAGGTAATGAACTAGGCTTATAAGGATATTACCAATGAATATTTCAAAAACTTTTACCTCCATCATTAAAGCGATCGTCTGGTAAAGTGGGCAAATTTCAGCAATTTTTCTCATATTATCTCTTGCGTTTTTTGTCACATTTTTGTATGAATAGCATTTTTAAATTTATTCATCAGGTTCCCTATATTTTAAATATGGATTTTACATTAAAATGACACAAATTGAATTATTGAATCAATTAATAAATGATGTTTTAAAAATGAACAACGTTATTCCTCTTTGTCGACCTTTTGTGACTGTATGGACTCCTGAGGAGTGTTTATAACAAAGTATATTATATTATCAAATAGGGATGGCCTCGTTAAAAATTCATTCAAGCAATTAGAAAATGATGGCCATATGAAGGCAAAATTGTGAGCAGAAAAGCTCCTGAAAGACGAAGGACACCCTGGCTGAAAAATCTAAGAAAATGGTTTGGGAAATCTAACGTCCAGCTATTTCGGCTGCTGAAAGCAAGATTATGAACGCCAGCATAATCGCTAATGTCTAATAACCAGACAAGAGCTAAAAGAAGAATAATGAATTTATTTATTTTGTTTATTTTATTTTTGTAAGGTACTAATAACTGCCACATATAAGGTACTAATAACTGCCACACTAGGTAAAACCAGTTCTGTGGCAGTTATTCTCATTTGCTAGTTAACAGTTACTATTAGTAACAAATAACAATAGTAAAGAAATATAAACGTGAATAAGAAAGCAGAAAGAATTTGGTAATATATACAATCATAAGAATACATAAATCTAAAAGAAAAGAAAATATACATATTAAATTAAGATAAAAATTTAAGTAGATACAAAATAAATACTATATTAGAGTATACTTGATATTATACAGAACAGATTTTGCCCATTTAAAGGGCGGATCACTACTTCAGCATATTTTCTACCTGATATTTTTATAAAATTAGTGATCTGGTATTTAAAAGGTTTGTGTATTGTAATTTCTTTAGTTTCATTTGGTAACTTGTTAAAAACAAGCGGGGCAGTGAAATTAAATTGTCTTTGTCCAAAAGAGGTTTTTATTTTAGGTACCTCGAAATTAATTGCATTTGCCAGCCTTGTAACCCGTGTTTGTTGTGTACGCTTAAAATTTACCTTGTCCCTGTGAATTTTACAAGTATGGTTTTAAAGTATAATTGCCTCGGGTTAAGAACGTTAAATATTCCAAACAAATCATCTGAAGGAAACATTTTCGATTTCCTAGTGATTATACGCGCGATGCATTTTTGTGATTTTGTCAGCGAATCCATGACTGATCTAACACACTCTCCCCATCCAATTATGCCTATACTTATCTGTCGTTTGATAAAAGATTTGTTACGATTTGTTTATCGAGCGACTATCGTGTCGTAGTATTATAGTGTGCTCTCTCCTATATGATCTAATAGCATTTTGACATACAGCTACATAGTCGGTCGGTTAAAAATGTTATATATGCCCTTAACCATACGGGCCTAAAACACGCACAAGTATCACCACACTTTTGCATGCGCATGGCGGTTTGTAAACGAGGCACCGTGTACAAAACACCAACTTCACGCACGTTTGTACACGGAACACCGTGCGTGTAGTTGGTGTTTTGCACACGGTACAACCGGCATGCGCATGCAAAAGTGTGGTGATACTTGTGCGTGTGGTAGGCCCATTAGATGGATTAACCAAAAAAAATACGTCGATAAAAATGACCATTAAGACTTCCAATGTAATATGATATTTACTGAGAGATGTAGGTACATATTTCTAATCGTTTGGTTTATTGATTTTTGCAGAAACTTAGGTAGATATATTATATATATATATTAATAGCCTCATAAAGACTATATTCCTGCGCCTTGACTTATGAGTCGAAAATGTTCAAGCTATTATGACATTATATTATATTATATCAAGCTATTATATTATATCAATAGTTAAGGAGATATGCGACATCAAAGTTTGCATTTTTTTTCCAATATTTCTAACATATTTTTTGTACAACGTTGGACAATTTTTATAGTAACTTATATCGAATATGAAAAATTCGTTCCCTTTAATACAAGTCAAATAAAAACCTTCGAATTCCAATTGGAAAGCATTCCAATTGGAATTTTTTCAGGGTTTTTATCATTTTATTTAACTTGCATTGAAACGAATGAATTTTTCGTAATCGATATGAGTTACTGTAATGATAGTCCAACGTTTTACAAAAAATAAGTCAGAAATATTGAAAAAAAATGCAAAATTTGATGTCGCATATCTCCATAACAATGATATTAGGTCATATTAGCTTGAACATTTTCGACTCATAATCAAGGCAGGAATATATTCCTGCGAGGCTATTAATATTTTACAAATAACCCTGTATATATATACATATCTTGTCTTATTGGAATTAGTATCTATCGCCTTACCGGCACCAACCGGCGTAATTGTGAATCGGCGTAAATCGAACCGGCGCGGCGCAAAATAACGTTTACCTGTATTATAAATACTGCCTGGGCTTCTGTACAGACCGTAAAGTCGTCATTGTATCGAATCCTCCACGCCCCTCTATCATTCACGGCCCACAGGTACGCCGCGTTACTTCCCTTTTGAAATTAACAGCTCAGCTTTCTTCGAAATTCCAGGTTTTACTTTCATCATTTTTATGTATTTTGACATTAATCATACATTAGTATTTTACCCGTTCTAAGACATGATTCTCAGGAAAAATATTGGATACGCCGGTAGAAGAAAAAGAATACTTAGGGTATAACATAGGTTCGTTAAATTCTTCCATCTCAAATATTGTATTCTAAGACACCCGCTATTGCATATATTATACTTTGATAGATTCAATTGTAAACTATAGCTTAAAAAAAGTATTTTCAAATTAAAACTGCGTTCAAAATAATCGCTACAAATATCAACAATACTTTATTGTATTAAAATTTTGAAACAATATTTCAGACGAATTTATCGCCGTTGTTGAGAAATTAATAATAATTGCTATTTTGGTGATTATTATCCCAAAACTCAAAAATGGAGAAACTTTAAGACAATAGTCAAATGTTGATTTTTCCATCGTTGTGATGAAATTAGTACTTCATTAAAAATGACTTAAGTATTTATTTCATTTCACATACTCGGTACAGTAACCCTTTTCCTGCACATAGAAAAATCACATAAGAGGTGGCTTGGATATGTGCAAAGAATACCAGAGGAACAAATACCAAGAGAATCCTCTTGGCAACCCTGGAAAGAAGACGGCCGGTGGGTCGCACCAGATTAAGCTGGGAGAAGCAACAAAAAAATGTGGAAGTCTTTGGTCCCCCACCCTACTAGGACAAGGGGATGAAGATGATGATGACTTGCTCATAAAATCAGCGGCCCTCGTAGCCCAGTGGGTAAGACACTCTCTTCTCTTACCGAGGGTTTTTTTTTATGTTGTCACAGTAACCCCTTGATGTCACAGTAAAATGTGATTTACCTACTCGAAATATGATTTACTCAAATGTGAGAGGGAGTTTTTTTTAGGTGTTTTACTTCATATTTTTATTTAATTATATCTATACATAGTTACAATTTTGTCTTACGATGGGACAGATTTTAAACAAAGTGTTTCCTCTTATATAATAATTCTTTTTTTATGTCGTATGTGGGGTATAGACTCAAAGGCAGCAATATTTATATATATCCAAAATAGATATTTGGAATGCTACCTTGTAAAAAAAATTACAAAATGGTCTTAATTAGCATTTTTGTTAATAGTAGGGTTAATGCAGAAATATAACATATATAGGTACGCGGATAAATATATATTTTTTGGCTAACTCGCCCTTTTAATATAATTATTATTTCTAAAAATATTTTTACTCTGTATCGTCTTCATTGAATTAATAATTATTATTTTATTTATTCTTCTATAATTTATTATATTGCCTATTGAATCGCCTATTATATAAAATTAGTATTTTTAAATTTAATTTCATTGATATATTATATTGTGTAAAATAATTAATTATATTTCTAATTTCATCGAATTACTGATATTGTTTTATTGTCTCCTTTAATTCTACATTTATATTGTTCTTGATTATGATTCTAAATAATTTATGCTCACATTTGTATTTTTTAAATATATTATTTATATTGTCTATTGTTTATAACTGTGTGAAAATTATAAAATAAAAGGCTTTAGATCCGTACATACGTAAATAAATAAATATCTAAAATATTTATGTGATAAACTCGTGCTTCGGTGTTTTTGTGATGCGTTTCACTTCATGGCCAGTTGAAGCGTTAAAAAAATTGAGCGAGTCTTTCAACAGTCGCAAATGATGTGTAACATCTTTTGTCAGCAACGCTTCGTTCGTTTCTCAGTAACGCTTAGTAACGACTCTGTAAGCTGTTTGGACGAGCCGGTAAAGAAGTCTGCGGCTTCCCATGAACCGAGCGTAAAGATGTTGCACATCAAAAATTTCAAGATAATTTATTTATTATACTCGCAGAGAAAACCTTAAAATCATATGAAAAAACCCAAAAAAGTGTTTTCGAACCAAAAAGATAAGTAGGGACCATTAAACATACATTTGAATATACATCACATAAAACAGACTTATATTTGAAAAGTATATGACAAATAGACAGCTGATTTTATTTTATTTTTTTTATTTAAAAAGCAATGGAAACCTAAGAGTATGGGTAATATTTTTACATGATTCAATATAAGAAAATATAATAATATAATTTAGATACAAAGTAATTTTTTTTATAGTTGGCCGAGTTTTAATATTTTTGTCACATCTGTTTTGAATTTGTCAGTGGTCAGTTGTTTAGTCTGTTGTGGCAGGTCACTGTATAGTTTTAGTCCGTTGCAAATTAGTCGGGATTGTCCTGTTTTTGTTTTGGCGTGTGTTATGTGATAGTTTTGAGCCATTCTAGTGTTGTGTTGGTGTTTTTCGTGTATGTTGTGTAATTTTATGTCTTCGTCTCGTATTTCGCCAATTGCTAGTCTGTGAATAATTTTAAGTGTTTCGATTTTTGTAATGTTTTCGATGTTTAATTGTTGTGTTATACGGTATACAGTTTCAGTTGGTGTCCGGTATTTCAGATCATAGACCATTTTTAATATTTTTTTTTGCTGTCGTTGGAGTCCGTTTAGGTTAGTTTTGTTTCCGGTTCCTCAGAAAGTTCCCCAGAAGAATATTTTTCCTTAATGTAGATACTATTAAATCGCTTCATTTGGGATAATTTTTTTTTTCAGAATCATTATAATATATGCCGTACCTACATTATTTATGTCGGACAGTTTTTTTTTTTAACTAAAGGTATCCTTAAATATTAGAAATCTAAACTCAACCTAATTCATAGAATTTGACATTTTCTTCTGACACCTAATGTCAATGTTGAATCGAATAAAAATGATGAATTTGAAATCGACAACCATTTTTTCATTCCTTTTCGTGTTTCACGTTTCGCACAAGCGTAAAGGTGTTACACATCAAAAAACTTACTCATCAAAAACTATCATTTTAATCAAATCTCCAATTGCAATGACTGGATTGCATAACGATAGAAATGTGTTTGACATCCATGTCGCTTCGATATCAAATAAAAATATATTTGTTTAGAAAACCTACAGAAATGTTAAAAAATAAAAAAAATATGATTTTAAATTGTGAAAGTCTGACATTATATTCAATGTCTTCTTCTTGGGTTTTAATCCGTGGAATTGGTTTGCAGCAAAGCACATCTCCTACTCCATTCTGCTCGGTCTCCGGCGATCCTCTTCAGCTCTGTGTAGGAGGCACAATTCATATCTTGGCACACTTGCTCAAGATATTCACGGCGAGGGCGCCCTCTGGCAATCTTTCCCTCTACCATTCCCTCCAGTATGGTTTTTAGCAGATTTTCATGGCGTAATCATTGTAAGTGTAACAAAATTACATTAAACAATTATTCTACACATATTTACACTTGGACTTATGACTCAATCAACTTATCACTAACATTGCACTTGATACATAATTACTACCTTATGAAAATAAATATTATTGACGAATTCATAAAAATATTATAATTGTGTTCTATAACGCCACTCTGGGACAGGCGTAGCCTAGTAGAGTGGCATAATCCACAAATTTAACCAAAAAAAAAAAATGTGTATTTTATCTTATATTCTTATTGTTAAATTAGTATTAAGTACCTGTATTTGTAAACAAGGATTTTTTTGAAATAAAAAATAAATAAAATATGTACCCATTTTGCAGGGGCGTGCAGTCGGAACATTGAAGCATGACTTTTTCGTAAACATATATTGTGAAAAAAATATGGAAATTGAATCTTAAAATCTAAAGAATATGGTAATTATTGTAATAGTAACCTATATCTTCAATTTCGCCTTTTTTTAAATGTATGCTTAGAAATAAAGGTACTGATACACATGCTCATTAGTGGCACGTGAGCATGCGCAGTATTGAGCTTCTTGAGCCATTGCTATTAAGTAGCATGTGTGTATGCACATTGCTAGTAATGAATATGCTCATTTGATTTTCGGGTGGAAGGAGTATCTTTTGAACAGGCTTGCTTATAAGCATGCTAATGTCATTCGCGGCAAGTATCGATTATTCTCAATGCAATCTTCCCAGTCCACGATAGATGAAATAAATATGGCGCGTTGGGGAGATGACAAAATATTACTTTTCGTGACATAAGACATAATAATATAGGAATCACGAATATCTGTGGAATATTCGGTTACCGCTAAGTAAAAATAATATAGCAAGAAATCATGTTTATTAAACTTTTTTAAAGGGCATGAATGATTCAAATCTTATAATAAAAATTATAAAAACTTAAATCAAAAAGGTACGGATGGAATCTCTGGAACTGTTTTGATTTATTGGTTCACTTGAATTTCCTATATCAGTTTGCAAAGTTTCTATTTTTAACA
Organism: Agrypnia vestita; assembly: GCA_016648135.1. Taxonomy (NCBI): domain Eukaryota; kingdom Metazoa; phylum Arthropoda; class Insecta; order Trichoptera; family Phryganeidae; genus Agrypnia; species Agrypnia vestita. The sequence continues at coordinate 86,859 of JADDOH010004765.1, read as the reverse complement.
AAAGCGTCTCTATTCGCATTCATGAGCATGCTTAAAATAAGCAAGCTAATAACGAGCAAGTATGCACAGTTATTAGAGCATGCTAGTTTTGAGCATACTGATGAGCATACTCAAAAATAAACATGTGTATCAGTACCTTAATTGATGCTTTGATGTTCTCAGTGCACGCCACTGCTATTTTGATTTAAAATGATTTTTTTTATTATTTATTAAGTTTTCGATTACTGAATAATAGAATAGGAGCCATCGACCGCCAGTCTTACATTATAGTATCAAACCTGAAATATTTTCTGTAGATGTATACTATAGTAGGTAAGAAGTTTTGGATATTATGATATTTGAGTTCTGGGGATTTTGGCTGATAATTTCATCATTATCATTATCGATATATCGATCAAATTAGATTTCAATCCTTGAGTTGCCTTGCAGGACAGCCTCGCATCTTCTTCCCCATTCATAGCTGTTCAGGAGGCACAATTCATTTTGTAGAATACTTTCATGTTCCATCCATTTTGCATGCCTTTTCGAAACGGTGTTCAACTTGTGTCTGGTTTCATCGATCCTGCTGAAAACCTTCTCATTCGTAATGTGGTCTTTCCAGGAAATTCCTAGGACACGTCTGGAGGTCCACGCCTCGAAGGCTTCTAATTGTTTTTTATCCCTATCGCCAATGCACCATGTCTCACAACCATACAACAAAATACTCCACACATAAGCTTTTATTAATTTCTTGCGGAGCTTTAGGTCTATGTTGTTGGATTCTAAAATCTGTGATTTTTTGTTAATCGAAAGTTTTGCTTGGTGGATGCGACTGTCAACCTCGCTTTTTGTACGGCTATACCATTTTATTTTACTCCCAAGATAGGCAAACTCTTTTAGGTTCTTAATTGCAGCTCTTGACATTAGAGCTTGACCAACGTAAATTGGCGTGCGGCGACTTTGGAACTAAAAGCGCTCCCGGCGGTAACCCCTTGCCCTGTCATTCAGTTCAATCTCGTATTTGCGCATGAGCTGTGACATCTTGATTTACAACATTCACTGAATTATTATATCTAAAACATCCAAAATAGTCCGGGGTGTTGCAAGAACAATTGACAATGAAGAATTAAAGTTTTGCGAAGCTGAAAAAGCTAATAATGGACCAATATTACCATTTGACAGGACTCTAGATAGAGCGGCCGCCATTACTGGTTTGTTTCTTTAGTGTTGCCCTACCAAATTTCTATTAAAAGCTCTGACACCGGACACTGTATATTACGTATTGTGTAATATATTTACACCCTGGCAGCTTCTGTTTCGCGACAAGGACGCCCTCCCTCGCGCGCCAATATATACATCTATGTATGTATTCGTCTCTGCCTACAGTTATCACTTTTGTTTTGTCCTTGTTTATTCTCATGTTTAACTTAGTATTTAGGATATCCTCCATAGTAGTGATGGGTCCGCTCTGTACTCACTACTACAATGTAGTACTACACTACATTGAAGTGCACACTTCGCACATTTGTAGTTGAAATGTAGTGCACACTACAAACACCAAAGTTATTGAAAGTATAAACTTCACTTAAACACTATAAAGTACATACACTTCAAAGTTATCGAAAGTAAGTTGTGAGAAACATACTTTAAATAGTGCATTTTTTACGTGAAATTTTTGTAAAGTTGATGTAGATATATGAAGAAATCTCTGGAAACTGTAACAACCCCCCCCCCCCCCCCCCCCCCCCCCCCATGGCTGGCGACCTTTTCTTTTTTTTTTTTTAGGTCGCCAAATGTTATTTGGAGAAAATATCGTCATTTATCTTAAATATTTTTGTGTCGTTGACCTTTTTTAAAATATTAAAATAAATAATAAATAAATAAATTTATTAAACTTATATTAGTACTACATTACTTCATTTCATTACTTCACTTCATTAATACTACAATTACTTCATTACATTACTTCACTTCATTAATACTACAATTACTTCATTTCGTTACTTCACTTCATTAATACTAAAATTACTTCATTACTTCACTTCATTTCGTAGTACTATAATTACTTCACTTCAAGTAGTTTTTACTACAATTGTAGTGTACACTTTGTGGTCTTCAAACTGGTGAACGTGTGTGTGTTGTAGTCTTCATTTTGAAATGTAGTATTTTCCTTCGCTACTCCATAGTTTCCAATACCTCTTTTAGTTCTACCTCGTTTTCTGCGATTAGAACAATGTTGTCAGAAAAAGATTTTTTGGCCGTAATACAGGTACAAAAAATGTATAAGTAAAGTATAAAAATAACACACCCGATTATATAATATTTTTAAAGGACAGTCCTACTATACATTACATTTATGATTTCCAGATGCTTTTTGCGGATCGCTTCTTCCGCAGGGCGCATTGAAGCTCTATAAATAATCATGTCATTTACTTATTATAGTAACATGTCTGTATTTCATATATTTTATTCGGGCCACTATTTAACAATATTACCTGACGCCTTATATTTTAATATTTTACTTACACATTTTTTTGTACCTGTATTACCTGTTAACTGCCAAAATACCCCGAACTGAAATGTCACAATATCCAAAGCTTTTTACCTACTATAGTGTACATCTAGAGAATATATTTCAGGTTTGATACTATAACGTAATTCGGGCGGTCGCTGGCTCCTAGTTCAAACTGTTGGGTGTTGAAAAGTGGAATTGTACCATAATTTATGTAGACATAGACACGCGATGGAATTTCTACTTCCCGTTCCGTACTTTTTAAAAACAAATGTTTATAAATCCTTTATGCTCCACATCCCTGGTACTCAACATGTAACATTAGTAAGACCATGTAGATCCACAACTACTTTCCGAAGGTCGTATCTAAAAATGCAATGATGTACCTATATGTAAATTAATGAAGTAACCTCCAAAGGTAGAACAGCAACTGAAAACTTATTTAAAGTAATTGCATAACAATGTCTATAAATAAAAATACATACCTATATAAATAAATAAATTAATTAAGGAAAATAAAAAATAATCTTAAACTAAACTTTAACCCTTTTTACATTAAACAATTATTCTACAGATATTTACACTTGGACTTATGACTCACTCAACTTACCACTAACACTGCACTTGATACTTTGTAGACACATAATTCCTATCTTATGAAAATAAATATTACTGACGAATTTAAAAAAATATTATAATTGTATTGTATAACGCCACTCTGGGACAGGCGTAGCCTAGTAGAGTGGCATAATCCACAAATTAAACAGCAACAAAAAAATGTGTAATTTATCTTATATTGTTATTATTAAATTAGTATTAAGTACCTTTATTTGTAAACAAGGATTTTTTTGAAATAAATAAATTCTTAAAGTAGACCTTCAGAAGTAGAGTTTCACATAGAGACGAAATTATATTTTTTATGGGTAAGTAGATATGGAAGTCTGTGGGTGTTCATAGGGCTTACGATCTATCGTACGACTGACTTAAGTGATCACATTACACAAAGTAACGTTCACCATTTCAACCCATGATAGAATACCACATCTATCAAATTTTTGGAAGTTGTTTAGGTATATAATATATCTAAAATTTACAAACCGTTTCATGTGTATGTTGTAATTATCATTAACGCGACCGGCATCCAAAGCTTTTTCATTCCCCTTTATTAAACAAAGATGTCACTAATGAGATATATATTTTTGATTGGAATTTTTAAAGCAATATCCTTTATATGTGTATTCCGAATTATTAGCATTAGGTACACTAGAATAAGCTTGAAATATCATTTAAATTTTTTAAATTTCTTTTAAGACCAGTTTTTTACATTCTGAATATTTTTTGTTTATCCCAGTTTTTCAGAACACAGTACTGGATTTTGTCCCAGGGACATCATTAATCAAGATGTATTATAGATGTCTCATAGAGACGAAATTATATAATTTTCCATAAATATTTTAATAAAGCGCGACTTATTAAATAAGAGATTTAACTTTTTACGAGTATTTAGTTTGACCTTTTCATAATTGTTTAAAAATTTAAAAGCTCATAGTAATTTTTTAACAAGTCAAACGTATTGGAATACGTGCGCCTAGAAATTTACGTTAGTTCATTTCTGTATACCAGTGGCGTGCAGTGAGAACATTGAAGCATGGCATTTAGGTTAGCATATATTTAAAAAAAAATCTAATTAATATTTATATCTCGTAATATTCCTATCACAATTATTTTAATATTATGCAGATTTTAATGTAACATAATATTTAGTCACATAAATATTTTATTTCCATGTTTTTTCAAAAATATATGCCTGCGTAAAAGTCATGCTTCAGTGTACATACTCACTGCGTGCGTCTGCTATATACTATAGGTAGCTAGGAGCAAAAACTTCGGGGGAATTTTCTGCATTCAATTTTGAAATGTCGAAGATTACGGACGTATTACGGAAGTTTACGGAAGCGACATAAAAGTGTGCATTTTTTTCCCACTGGATCATCTTTTGTAAAAATGTTGGACTATCTCAATTCGTTCCCCTCAATATAAATCAAATAAAATGATGAAAAGCTTAGAAAAAAATATTTTTAATTTTCTGCAAGATTTTAATCATTTTATTTGATTCTTATCAAAGAAAATTAAATTGAACATTCAATACAATATCTAAGCTACGCGATGAATTCCATATAATAGCTACACTACGCAATGAATAAATCGTAAAATATTTCAACTTTCAACTTACTCAAAACTTCAAATTACTAAAAATCAATTCCAGGCCCGTAATATAAGTACTCCACCTTGCTTAGAATTCCCGTATCATCGAGCACTCTTCATAAACATAATAGAAAGAGGTCTTACGTTTCTATTACGAAAGAGCCCTACTGGCAGCCAGCTGCGTATAGCGCGGCGCCGTGCGGCGCGGCGCGTAATCAGCAAAGAGATGCCACTATTATCAGCTATAACTTTTTTTTTTTTTTTAATTTTTGCTTGAAATTTTCACCAGACCTCAAGCTTTAAAAAATATTTTTTTTCTAAATGTTTAGGTAGGTATTCCCCCTTAAAGCTACCTCCCGTCTGTTTTGTTGTGTCGCGATAACAATCGCCAATATTGTCCTTTCCAGAATAGGCTGGTGAGCCGGTCTGGCAGACCTTGGGAAATTTTAATAAATTGTAGTTGGAGCCGCGCGCGTACAGCGTTACCTTATTGTTGATCGCCGTGCGCATATATTGTTCTGCCCACATGCATTTAAACTCCTTTAGTTAAATTAAAATTCAATTAATGCAGCAGTAACTGCTTTCTACGAGTGGTGCCTCGCGGCCCACGCCGCTCACCGTTCGCCCGCATGACTGAGTCTAATAAATTTCGTATTAATTTATTATATAATAAAAATTGATTCCACAGACAACGGCCCGTTGCTGGGTGCGTTACGTCCGGACCCGGCGCTCTCCCGCCTCGGACTTTTGTTCCCCGTTCGCGTGGCAAGCGTGGTCACCGATGGACCCGCGATAGAATTATTATAAGCTTTGTTTGACTGATACAAAAGTCGATGCGTTAACACAGTCAATTAATTTTTTATTTATTTAAACGTTGAATGATTTTAAATCAGATTTCCGAGATCGTAAACAGCACGCGGCAATCCTTTTGTTATATATTATAATTAATTGTATATTTTTAAAAATGTATGAAGGGTGTAAAAGCGAGGGCAGCAATATTAAAAAAAAATAATTCTCTCATCAAAGATTACTAATTTAGAATGTACTGATTTCGAGATTTTATAGTAAATATGATTTTGTAAGGGATAGATAGATACATAAAATATAGAATTTGTAATCCTCGGTGACTGGATACAAAATATTTTTTCAATTTTTTGGATACTGCCGCAGTTGCTTTTACACCCCAAATATATTTAAAAATAAGGATAAAGGAAATATAAAGAAAACAAGCATTTTTAAATAAATTTTTAATGATTTCTAACATTTTTATGTGGATAAAACTTACAGAAATTTTGATATATTACGAACCCTTAAGAATTTTCTAATTAAGGATTTTGATACTAAAACATATAAAAAATTAAATAAAATGCCTTGTAAAGTAAACAGATACGTAACTGAATTTAATTTTTTTATATAAAATGTTATTTATGCATGTATATAAGCACTAAAATATATACTAACATAAATAACATTTTGTTAAAATGTCTGACCACACAGTTAATGCTTTAAATATTAAAAATATTAAAAATATTTTTATTTATTATACAACTTAGTATAAAACATTGAAAACAATAATAGTCCAGTATGAATTAATTCTTCTATAAAAATTACCATATAAATTATGAGCGTCCCTTTTAACACGACTTCGAATAGTCTAAATAAAGAAACAGCGAACATCTTTTGCATACCTACTAACACAAAAACTATTCAAAAATTGAATTGAAAGTGAAAAATTATGTTTTTGTACCTACTCATTTTACCCAACTTGCCTCGTTCACTTTCATACATCTCTTCATGCTGCCACTTTGATGGTTGAATCTTTTAACAAGTCAGGGACACCAATATTTGTTTTTTCTTACCAGGTCTTTCGTGGACTCACTGTTCCTATTGCCTTCAACACCCACCTCATAAATTATTTATGATACATTCTGCATGAACAAACCACCTCAACGATCCAATATTTATTCTATATTTTTAAACTATTATTAATTATTATTATTATCTACTTGTTTCAATAATAAATATCTTGAACTATGGAGGGGGTCTTGATTTAAAAAAAATCTCTACCCCAACAATTTTTTATCATATAAATGTTAAGCCTCTCCGAGTTAAGGACAGTGAACATCTTTTACATACACAAAACTATTGTAAATTTCTGAAACAATTGATTAAAATTTAATTGTTAACGTTTTTTTTGTATTTAATGCACCTACAAGTATATAATTTAAATTAATAAATAAAATATGTGCATACGTCTAAAACAATAGGACATGAATAAAATTATGCATTAGAATATCGTTCGGATCACCTTGCCGCTGCAAATGAACAAAGTTCATCAAAATACGAAATGGGGTCTGCCCGCCGCTAATGGCTGCCCCGCTTAAAGTATCAAAAATATGTTGTGTGTTCCACTTTAAATTATATTTAATTCGCTTCACTTAAATCAACATAATTTTTCATTATTATGCATAATTAGTTAACAGTACGAATACCAATACGATAACAAAACAGAGCCGCGGTAATTACGTCACACATAAGGCCTTCGGCTATGTTTGTTTGTCAATTATATTTATTGTACCTCAATCTTGTGCGTCGAATCTTTCGGTTATTTTAAATGAAACTTGTAAATTTCCTTCGCGTGTGTGTGGAGGGGACCTCGCCTGTGTGCGTGCGTGTTCACTAATATAGAAGTAGATTGTTTGCTTAATTTGAAACGTTATTTTGTTGTGTATAGAGCTACTGTACTAATTTAACATCTGAATTGGTGTATGCTGTTTGTCGTGTATAGGCGTGCTGGTGTGTACGTGCCGAATACAATTTATTGAGTTTAATAAAAATATATTACGAGACTGCTCTCCGCGCTACTGTGAGATCGTTCATTAATTTTATAGTTCGGAGCGATCGCTTGAAGGTTGATTCGATTGAAACAAATATAATAATATTAAATGGTCTTCGCGGAGGGGGATATTATTAATTGTATAATGCTACAGTATTTTAAATGAGCGCGTGTACCTATACTATACCTTTGTCTGATATGTTTTAAGCGTGATTAATGAAGCCCGTGATCTTCGCTGAAACTACTGGGAACACCGCAGCCGTACTTCGCTGCAGACACGTAATAATTTATTATAATTAAAAACGTATTTGGATTTGAATCGAGCCGTAATAAATTTCGTGCGGATGTGTAATAGAAACTCGACAGACAGTTTTGGCGAAACAAGCGGAAATCACGAATGAAATGCGAAATATTAATTTAATATAAGTATATTATTACTAAGTTTATCGCAAGGTTTCGCCAAAAATTTGAATTCTGGTAAATATTAATTCCAAACTCCTTTATGGTTCACTTGAAAACACCGAAATTGATGCATACGAAATACAGTCAACAAACTCAAATGAATTATCTCATTGTGTTCTTTAAAATTCTACACACAGACAAACAATATATTAAATTTTGTCTCTAAATACATTTCAATATTCTTTTTCGAGATCGTTTTAAGCGAACAATTGAAATGTGTGAAGAAAAAATGCCCATGACGTTTATAATTAAATAATTAGATCATCATAAATGGCAAGGAACTTTTTAAATAAATTTTATTTTTATATAACTAGATACTTCACCGCTTATGCCCGGTTGTTTCAAATTTGATTAAAATAAAAGCTAATTAATTAATTTATTTATTTGTTTACGCCCATTAAGTATAGGCTTTTACATAAAGAATATAATATAAATTTCAAAAAGCACATACATTAAACAATATCTTTATAGCACCAAAACATGAGTATAAAAATTAAAAATATAAAGTAAAGAGCAGCAATGTATATAGGCTTTTACATAAAAAATATAACATAAAATTAAAATGAACATACATTAAACAATATTAGTTACAAGTAGCAAAATATAAAAAGTATCAGAAATAGCACCAAAACATGAGTATAAAAATTAAAAATATAAAGTAAAGAGCAGCAATGTGAATAGGCTTTTACCTAAAAAATATAACATAAAATTAAAAAGAACGTACATTAAACAATATTAGTTATAAGTAGCAAAATATAAAAAGTATCAGAAATAGCACCAAAACATGAGTACAAAAATTAAAAATATATAACGGAAACGGATCGTTTGATTGGTGGAGAGCGCAAAAATCCGTGCTTTAAACGAACTTTCACTTTAACCCGACTTGAAACAACCGGCCCTTGGTCGTACTTTAGTAGTCTGAATGTTTGGGGGTTAGGTACGTGTATACAAATTTATCCCGGCATCAGACTGGCTAGTCGTGGACCGCTCTATGAGGGCGTCATCAGAACTGACGATACGTGCAGTTTGATTTTCATCAACCAATTCTGAGTTGATCACGTCAAAGCGGTACCACCGAATCAGACTCGCAAGAGGCAATTTATTACCAGTAGGTACGATATTACCTGCAATTTCAAATATTCCCTCCTCGTCTGGCGGTCGTCGCGACCGAAACACGTGTGCCTCGTCGCGAGAAGTCTAGAAAATACTGTTAATTATTCCAACTTAAAAACATATGTACCCTGGTGTGTTTTTATTTAAATTATATTTACATTCATTGTGTACTTTTAAATGTACGCGCTATTAGATTTTGGTGGAGTGTGTACACTAATCTTTACACAAAGGTGTGTCTCTAAAAATGGTGTTTGTTGCGACAAATATAAATAAACAATGAGGCACGCTCGGCTTTGTTGCAGGACAATGCTGCAGGAATGTTCCTACAAGCTAGGCACACTATCGTAATCCGTAGTGCAGAGCAAACTCTAAATATATTTTATTATCTTTGCATTCCTTTATTTGGACAGGTCCTAAAGTAATAACCAGGGCTGAGGAGGCCTGTTCTTTTCCGTCCGAGTAATAGGCTCAAATATATTATTTCGGTGCCCGGGCCCAAGGAGGGAGATTGAGGTGCGAGGGAGAGGCCCGTAGCCGGCGCGCCGGGTGCGAGAGGGACTCGATGCACGTTACCAACTTGAAAGCTATATCTAATTTTCCTATATTATTATAATGTTTTTGAATGGCGACCTACATTGAATGGGGGTCGACAACTGGCGGTTATTTTGTTTATTCATTTCCTATTCATATATAATATACAATTTGGGTTGTGCTATGCCTGTCCCACTAGAAGAATCTGTGTTGAAACAGGCATAGTTTGCAAATTAATTGTATAATTTAGAAATTAATTCACATGTGTCTAATTTCAAGTAACTTCTTAAAGTTGTTAGTTATATACATATATAAAAAATATTTAAATAAATATGGAAATAATTTTTTTTTATTAAAAGCATTTATATATTTGGGCAAAAGAACAGGTACAGAATTCATATCATTATATTTTTATATTTATGGGTGGGAGTACCAAATTAGTCACTTAGATTAATATGCTATATCAAGGCCGGTTACCAAGGCTAGTTATTTTATAAAATATATAATTTAGTACAATAGCAGTATTTAAAAACGGGATGTAATAGTTTAATAGTATCATAATTTAGGCATTAATCTAGCAGTTTAATCCTGTAGATATATTAATTATTCAAAATTTATATGGGCTTATAAATATTGTCACGGAATGGCAAGCAAAAGAAATTGCGCATTATCTGAATCCACAATAATGAATATCACAACTCACAACACTATTGTAGTATCTAGAACGGTCTACAATTATGTACTGGCCTCGAGAAATGTCTACAAATGACTAAAACAGCATAGAAGCGAAGAGAACCTTCTCCTAAATACTAAAATACCAGCATTTGGATGTAAATACCAGGACTTTGAGTGTTGTTTTGACATTTCGTTCGGTGCGAAGTCAGCCGCGCGATAGTATAAACCACTGCTGGTAGTTTAAAGTAGTAATTTAAACAACACTCTGATATAATTTCTAACCACAAAGTGTTATAATGTCTAATATATCAGCATTTTTAAAAAAATTCGCCCGCGTTTTTGATTTCAATGACATACTGGCTACAAAAATAAATCTCCTTTTTTATAAAGGCCTTATTTAACAACATGCAACAAAGTTTGATTTTAATATAATTCGTATTGATAAGTAATAAATTCCAACTAAAATATCTAATAAAATCCTGTATTAAAAAGTTAGGAAGTTCCAAAATTGATGCTCTCACCTAAACAAATGATCTTTCTGAAATGAAATTTCTGTAACTTTTGTAGTAAATGTATTCGTATTTTATTGTTTTTATACTAATTACTGTATTTTAATTAACTATTAGGTGATATTTTGTGTCTTAGACACTTGTAAATATGTATCTAAATTGTGCAACACCTGCAAACAAGTACTAAAAAATAAATAAATAAAATATATGAATGATTGTCGTCGGGAATACTTCTCTCTCACAAAAACGTTCGCTTTTCGAATAAAAAAACACTTTCGCGACTCGTGACGTCACTGTTCGTTCGCCGGTGGGTGGATCCGTACGTTCGCAGTTTGGCGGTAGCCGCATCTTCGTTCCTCTCTTCGGGGATGCGGCGTGACAGATTTAGTATGCATGCGCATGTCAGGCCCGTCAAATGATTATGCTGATTTGTCGGCCCTCGTGGCCGGTTGGGCGCCCCTGCGGGGCAACGCACTCCGGAGCCGGCCCCGCTACAGACTGTTTATTTTAATGATTATACCATGAACAACAGAATCGTTATTATTTTATTTTGTGGGTTTTTTTGTTGCGCCGTAGCTGCGCGAGTGTGCGTGCCGTGTCCTAAACTTATTTATAATTACACTAAATGACACAGAGGCTCGGCGCTCGTCGCCGTCCTAGAACTCATCCCCCCGACGTTGTACGGTTTCGACTTGTTCTTGCATTTATTTTTTATTTTGTAAAAGGGTATTTTTAATTTTTCTGAGAATAGTTATTCTGAAGGTAGGTTTTCACCTTGGGATGACGTAATACTGAAAACTTTTATAACTGGAAAAAGAGCTTTGTAGCAAAATTATTTTTATGAATAATAATAAAACACTTTGTATAAATAAAAAAATAATTATTTACATATTTCGAAGCTATTGGTCCCTTTATCAACGTACACTAAAAATTTGAATTCTAAATGTAGACATTAACAAAAACAAAAATAAATATATGAAAATTAAATCAATAACTAACAACTAATGTCAAAGGTAACTAACTAACTGACTAACCAGGGGCGTGCAGTGGGAACAAGAAGCGTGACTTTTTCCTAAGCACATATTTTGAAAATAAACCGAAAAAAGAGATATATCTCGTAATATTCCAATTACAATAATTAACATTTTATTCAGATTTTAATATTTCATAATATTCTGCCAGATAAATATTTTTTTTCCCAAATATACGGTTAAATAAATACGGTCATGCTTCTTGTTATAAGATTTTTATTTATAATTTTTAATTTTCTAATAACACATTTTCTAAAATTTCAAATTTTTCTTACTGTAATCCTATATTATTTACAATTTAAATTTCTAAAATTTTATTAATATCCAAAGAATATTTTGTTTCCAAATTTGGATTATTAGTAAATTCAGAATAATAATTATTGCTATTTAAATAACTCAAGTGGTCCTTAATTACAATATCAAAAATTCTATAATTTTATCTATATAAAAATTATTTCAATCATAACAAAATAATTTATAAACTCCAGTTTTTTTAAATAATATCATCCTAATCCTTTTTGTTTGATATATAATTCTTCAATTTATTTTTATCTATATTAATTTTTATCTATAAGTGTAGAAATCTAGAAAAAAAAATCCAGTGTAGAAATCTGGTTTTACAGAATTCGGAACATTTTTATTTATTGAATTTGAAATATGACTATTTAGAAATACGACTTTTCTCCAATGCTTTTTGATATTAATTTTTTTCTTAACCAAATTAAAATCTAAATTCAAGGTAATCTTAATTTATCGAATCTAACATTTTATTTCGACGCCTAATGCTAAAATAAATGCCGTCTAAAATTAATAAATTTGAAATCGAAACATTTTTTCATACTAGTGATGAATCTCGAAGCTACGTAGGCAGCAGAGGTTTAATAATAATTCATTTCTATCGAAATAATGACCAAATAATGTTGATTTAATAATGTATAGTCATCCACTTTAAGTAAATGTTGAAAGCTTCAGAGCTCTAGCCATTCGGGAAGTTGGTGAAAAATCAATTACAAGATTCCATCACAATAAACAAATAAAGAAACAGACAAATAAAGTTAAAAAAAAGAATGTTAAAACTTTTACTTATAGGTACTTCTTATTTAACATATTATTTTCTATTAATTAATTATTAATTAATAAATAGTTTTACAATTAATACACAGTGTTTCCTTGCAATCTAAATATAATAATTGCGTTATCCGTCTGTCTGTCCGTAACTTCCGTAACTTGCCGGAATTAAGCTGGAGTTAGTAGTAACAGTAGGGGACATTCAGGGGAATGCGTGAAGTTTTACGCAACCGCAAAAAGCAGTCAAAAACAGAAGTCAGTCGCTGTCAGTTAGAATGAAGAAGTGTGTTGCGCGGTTGGATTACCAATTTTTGTGAAATGATGGAAATACTTGAGCGGTGCATTACATTATATTTTGCCAAAAGCTTGACGGTACCCAAGTGGAAACCATTGCCATGGAGAAAGCTTCCAGAAATTATGGTACGATCATCTCACGAATAAAATACGTATCAATCGCCTCAAAGACCATCGCACTTCGTCGGACTGCGAACCAAGTCCCGGTAGATCCTCAACAAGCCGAAACAACAATAAGACGGACCAAGCACTCGACTTGGTAATGCAGGATCGTAGTATCACAGTCGAAAAATTTGTAACGATCTGTACGTTCAGTTTGGACCAAGTATTCGGGTTTTCTTGGCCAAATAAAGCATTCCCGTCGTTTGTCGGCTCTCTTCTCTCCCGACACGACTCCGTGTGATTTTTGGCTATTCCCCAAGTTAAAATTTCCATTAAAAGGAACCGCATTTGAATCGAATGAATGCGACGGGCCAGTAGAACACCCTACCAAAATATGCGTTCTAGAAGTGTTAGCAACAATGGCGGCACCGCTGGAGAAGTGTGTGCGTTACAAGGGGACTACTTCGAAGAAGATTTGAGTAAGTATAGAGTGTAGAGTGTAAGTAAGTGTAAAGAAACAGCTCCGAATCCAGGCTAATCTTATCTTTATCAGAATATTTATTTAGATATTTTGGCATGTGCCATGTAAGAGCGAAGAGAGAAAGGGAAATAAAATATGTGATCTGAGAATTGAAAGCAAAAGGAACAGACGGCATCCGCAAAAGACCTGGTGTGACCAGATAGAAGGGGCTGTATGGGCACGATGTACCGAGACAGAAGATAATACAAGATTCTCTGATTACACCGGCCATGGCCACCAAGCTTTTGCTGGTTTACATGTTTGAGATAAAGCAGGACTCAAATGGGCCGCTCCTGCTCATAGGATACACGCAAATATAGTTCCGGCTCATGTCATCTGTTCAAGTGTATCGCTTGTTTGTTATTTTTCGATGAAATAATATTATAAATATCAAAGGATAATCAACATTTTTATGCTTTGCAATAATACTCGTATTAAATAATATAATACGAGTGTGTATATCGTTATTTAGAGTTAATTTTAATCACCACACGAGACATAAATCAATCTTTTAGAAACAGACAGCCAACCATAAAAATGTACTTAATATATACTACACTTATTCTCTGGATAAAAAGGCTCTTACATTACTAGACCACAAAATAGGTGTAAAATTTTTATCAACAAGTCGAGACATCAGACGAACGTCAAATTTGATGAAATATACAAGGTTATTTCATAGCGGTAAAGGTATGATTATTATGCTTCATTTCTATCCTGATAAAATAATGGATATGTAGTATATAATGTAAGAATATACATTTTTTGATCAAAAATAAATGTAAAATTCAAATTATTACCAACCTTTAGTTTTCGATATTTTTTTATCAAAAATACAAGCTGCTTTTATTTATTTTTGAAATAGAGATGCGAACACGGAATGTGTGTCGCATCAATATTCTTACTATTCTCAAAATAAGCACCTCCTACTTGACTATCGCTCAGACATACGACCTATGTTTTCTGTACGAGAATGTATAATCTAATGAAGTGGTGAAAACAAAGTGATTTTTGTTTTATTTTAATAATAATGTCACCACAGAGTTCAAGCCTTCTTTTAGAAAAAATAATATTCTTCGAACAAATATAAGATGTGTCGCGTAGTCCACCTCTAGCGCTAAATAAAACACCATCGACAATTTTTTTTTTTTTTTACAAAACTTTTTACACTTTTTACAAAACTTTACAAAATTTAATACTTACAATACTTCTCCTCTATTTACATGATTTTCTTATTTCCTTTTGTTTTATATAATATTTTTAATGTGTGTACCTACTTTTATATGGAATGTGTGGGATTGCACGAACCTCCCCACATTCTGGAATAAAGTTATATTTATTATTTATTTATTTATTAAAACAATTATTTAAGCGTTAATTCAATTAGTTCCGAGTTCCTTTACCGACCAATAAGCTTTACGATCGTTATCGTAAAACTGAATCTGAACGTTAAGTGAATATTTCTAACACAATTGTTATCATAGCATTCATATTTTGATATATCATAAAAATCTGTAGCATAAATATTTGATTTATATTATGATTGTTAAATGAGACATTTGTGCAATTGATTATTTTAAACAGAAATGAGATGATTTCATTTCACACAATCTAACTATGCTAGATGCTAAAGTTATAATAACGATGCACTGTACTACTAAGTAAAATACTAATGTATATTCTTTACTTTCATTGATAACTTCCAACTACGGCTATGTTTATCCTCTGATGTGAACCGTTAAACACAGTTATTATGCGACGACGCAGAATGATACAGAAATACTTATATTTATTCTCTATAAATTACGTAATCAAAAAACATTTGTAATTCAAACAACTGAGAAAATGTTATTATGAACTATATAATTGATATTTTATTTTAAGTAAAAACAATTGTGCTTGGTATTACTTGCGTAGTCGTAAGGCATAAGACATTTAACGTAATGGTAACATTATTTAAAGATGAAATTAGTTAAATAAAGTAATAACGTTATATATGTAATGTTTAATAAAATCATGAATGAAATTAATATCATTTTATACTATTAAAATATGTATTAATTTATATTAAATAAATGTGTCTAGATTTTAGGACCATTACTAAATATATTACATTTGATAATTATGCTTGATTGATATAATAATAATACACTCGTATGTGAGATCAAGTAAATGAATGTGAAGAACGTACCAAGTTAGTGCTGTTTTCATAGAACAAGCTTAGTTTGAAAATTTAAACAATTTTTATGTAACATGTATTCTGAGATAGCATCTCTTTTAATTTTTCATAAAAAATATATAGTTTACTAAAGGATAAATAATAGAGAGTGTGATTAACAAATAAGAAAGATTTTTTTTTATTAATAACTAGAAATCTCTATGTATAAAACGCTATTTAATATCAACAGGTTTCGGGGCGAACAGTCCCTTCATCAGGATAAAACATATAGGTACTAAGAAATAAAATTGGAAGTATAAACATTAACGAAGACAAAAAAATAAGTGTATAGGAGTTGAATAACTAATTAAGCAAAATTATTCGCAAAATTATTGTTATTTATTATATATTTTTTTTATTTTGATTTGGATTTTGTTATTTTTAATGTTTAGTTCCCTTATTTTTTTTAAAATTATCTATTAAAACTTTTTCTGATTTTTCATTTATCCAATTGCAATCCTTATTTATTTATACTTAAAATTTATAAACCCTTGTTAATATCAAAAGAATAGTATTTTTCCAAAAGTTGATTAGAAAATTCAGATTGGTTACTGCTTTTTAAATATCTAAAGTGCTCCTTAATTCTAATATCATTCTACAGGCTTTACCTATTATTCTAATTTTAGTATAGGTACGTCGTATCCTAATGAATGGATAATTGGCCCCGAAAAAGTTGAAAATTCAATAAATAGTGGTTTTATATAAAGTATTTTCTTTTCACTAATATAAATCATTTCATATTCCAAGTGCGCTTCTGGCTGACCCGCATTTTGATCGCGAATCTCATATTTATGTAAACTAGATTGAACAGAATAATGCAATATTAGCTTTTGGAGTACGATTCTTGGTTATGATTTGAAAATGACCGCTATTAATCAGAAACACCACATGCGCATACGGAATGTTTGCGAACAAATATGCCATTAGATCGCAAACTAATCTGTGTAACACGGTGCAAGGTGTCATTGCTGTTGGAGTGATTTATAAAAAAATGCAGCGATTTTTAAATTTTAGATGCATTATTGAACTTCTTCTTCTTCTTTTGGTGTCATGTCAGGTCCCCCCAACGTTGACTATCACCCGAGAGAAAGCGTCCCTGTCCTGGGCAGCACGAAACAGCTCTCCAACACTTCTTATGCCCGTCCAGTCGCGTATATTGCGGAGCCAGGAAATTTGTCTCCTTCCAACACCTCTTCGACCCTCTATCTTGCCCATAAGAATCAGGTGGAGCAATTCATATTTTTCTCCTCTGAGCACATGACCCAAATACGATACCTTTCGGATTTTGATATTTGTCAGCAACTCTCTATTCACTCTAGCTCTTTGAAGAACTCTTGTGTTGCTGACCATATCCGTCCAGGGTATCCGGAGCATTCTCCGATGTATCCACATTTCGAACGCCTCCAGCCGGTTCATGCTACTCACTTTGAGGGTCCACGATTCCACTCCGTACAGCAGGACTGACCATTATTGAACCTTATTGTTAAAATACAGAATTTAATTTATTTGGATCGTTCTGAAATCTTGTAAGCAAAACTGAAATTAAGTAAGGAATTAAAAATAAATATTGCTTAATATTCCACTTTAGACATATAGAGGTATCATTACCACGGTCAAAATCTATGTATACTATGTCATAGGAAGGACCATGGATGTCTCTCGCATAATCCCTTCAAATATTTGAAAGAACACAAGATAATATAGGGTGGTCCATCCAGTACGCCGGATTTTATTTTAATATGAAATATACCAAATCAGTATTTAATTGGGCAATTTTTACTGATTTATAAAGAAGACATATTAAGATTAAATATTGTGTCAGTCAATTGACCGCCGCGGCTTTTTTGGCATATCCTGATTAATTTAATAAAATTTTTGATGATTGTTTGCAAGGCAGTTTGATCAATTTCAGCAATAACGCGTTGGATTATTGTTTTCAGTTCAGGACTCGTTTGTGGTTTGCTAGTATAGACAATGGAGTATAGAAAACCTCAGAGGATAAAATCGCATTTTGTTAAGTCGCATAAGGGTGAAGGTGAAGGTCCTTATGTGATAATTCCTTGTAAACTGGTTTTACTAATGTTCAATTGTTGATTTTCCGAGATTCTCATCAATACTTTCACTGGCGACTGCAATATTTTCGGCTGATCGCACCTAAATCAGTTTCTTCGATTTTTTAAATTAATCTTCAAATGGTGGATACGTTACTTGAAATACGAAAACAAAAAATTCCACGGAATTTTCGAATGGTCTCAGCAAAATTTTCTCCAAATTTGTAAGGTGTATTTAAACCCGGCGTATCCGATGGGCCACTTTATATAAAATATATACAAAAATTTGACAATGTGTGATTATTCTTATGGTAGAATTTTTATTCTTCTTCTTCTTCTTCCAAGACCGAAAGTTCAATTTTTTTATATTTACCAGTTATTTAGAATTTCCTTGTCCGCTTTCTCCATTGAACATGGTTTTGTGCTATGCTGTAGAGGTTTCTCTTTATTTTTTATTTATTTATTTTATTACAACGATTAATACCTATTACAATAAAGAAGATCTTAATACTAGATAACGCAGTGTAGAATAATTATATAAATGTATTTCTCATCCATATGTCTTCACGCCTACGCTCTACAATAGAATCTGAATGTATATTTACAATATGTTAATGGGATGTAGGTATATTTAAAAATGTTTAATTAAGATAAATTGTAAAAGTCATACAAAGAAGAAGTAATTTATATTAGAAACGTGTGTAAAATTATTTCTATAGGATCGTCCAGGGTTTACGACATGTGTTTAAGAGCTGGTTTAAGTGATCACTCTACACAATGCAACGAATCTACAAATAAATAAGTCTCATACACTTATTATTTTGACTAAGCCATACAAAGAAGGTAAGGTTACTGTCAGTGTTTAAAGCTTTCGAAGTAGTTAATAAATAGAGAAAAATATAACATAGAAAATCTAACTACATTGTATTGGTTCGACGCGACGGCTAGATCAGGAAGGCGAAGAAGGACTGGAAGGATTGCTGAGCCATGTACGCTGTACCACAAGGTAGCCTCCTGGGGTTGGGTTATATTTTGAGGCATACTAAATATTTTGAATAACGATAGCGTTCAATATTGGTAGGGCGTTAAAAATAAGGAAGAATCGGAGTAATTCTGGGCCGCAATAGCTCTATAAGACCGCTCGTAGTAATATAATAACTCTAAAATTTAATACATTTTAAATGCCCGTATTGTGTATTTTTAGTAGAGACGGCAAAGCTGAGAAGAATACCGAAGGGAGAGTGACTACGGGTAACAAAGTAAATGGTGCTCTAAATACAATCAAGGCCAATTTAGAATATGTCAAAGGAAGCAATGACGTAATAGAATAATGACGTTCTATGTATGATGTATGGATGTATGGAAGTGATGTATGGAAGTGATGTATGGAAGTGATGTATGGAAGTGAAGCCTAGAATTGGCAACTCTGATGTATGGAAGTGAAGCCTAGAATTGGCAAAGAGGAATGAAACTAAACTGAATGCGGTGGACATACGGTCACTCAGACGCCTGTGTAAAAATCTTTGGTCGATAGAGTGAGGAATGAACAAATTAGAAGTGAATGTAATGTTGGCTGTGGTGTGGTAAATAGAATAAATAAAGGAGTGCTGAGATGGTTTGGCCATGTATATGATATGATAGAAATATGTGGGGCGAGTGTTGAAGGCAACAGGAATAGAGCGCGTCCGCAAAAGACCTGGCAAGATTAGATATTAAAAGTATTGGAGGATGGCCCTATTAAAGCCTCAACAACTATAGAATATGTATGAGAAGATTATTAATGTAGCCGAAGCAAAAGTGGTGTGTCGTCAAGACAGAAGAATTTGGCGTTCTACCCTCTCTGCCAACCCCTGCGGAGAAACGGCGTGATGGTAGTTAGTTAGTTGAACGCCTGAATAATTGTACATATTAAACCAAAATATATGAATTACACGTATAATATTAATACCAACAACGCATATATTTTTTACATATATATGATAAAAATTTTAACATACCTTTAATGTGTGGGGGAAGAAAAAGAACAATAATAATAATTAGAAGAAGAATACGAAAAGAACAAGAAGATGAATAAGTAATTCTGTAATGTTTACTGCAAATGCAAATTATTGTAAACGGGAAACATAAGAAATTGGGGAGCCCCAGGATTTGGGCTGAAACAAAAAAAAAGGTGCGGTGGAATTTTACGTATAATAAAGAACTGTCCGAGAAGTCTGGAAACACATGTGGCAGAAAAATATTATGTAAATACATAAAATTATATGGATATTTTTTTTATTATCATATTAATATCGCAATATACCTACCCGTCAATATTTTAATTTATGTGATTGTCACATTTTATAAATTAAACATATTAATATCAATAATATAATATTAATGGTAACATACTTAAGTAGATGGCGTACAATTACAAAATTTTGAGATATTTTTGTTCAAACGAAGAAGTCGTCAAAGAGATCTTTAAACATGTTATAGACAGTTGTATGCAATATGCGCACCCAGAATCTACTAGCACATTAAATTTTGATACTTGAGCATAGACGGGTTCTATCACTCGCGTTATTTTGTTATTTCAGGGTGGGTGTAAACAACGTTTCGCAAGTAACTCGACTGGTAAACACTTTTAACGCTCCGTATAGATTTTATAAACCCGGACTCCTCTGTTGGATCCCCAAACCCAATCTTCTACGTTGTCAGTTTACCAGTTAGCGACAGCCAAAGGTCTCTTAAGATCTACGAGTGATGTTTCCTATCATAACTTTTCACTTTAGCCTTATTTATGTAAAAAATGACAAACATTAATGTTGATTTGATATTACACTTAGATCTACCTATTATATTCTTCTCTAAAGCACGACCAATTCACGGAATACCTCGAATTTCAAACATGTGAATCCAAAAGTGAATGTCTAGCCTAAATGGATTCAAACGAGTGTGGTAACATTTCTGAACATAATCTTTTTCGACCAAATATTAATAACCAAAATGTATCGTTACTAAGTTTTACATCCATGTAATTTTCATACGAGTTTTGTGTAATAATAACCGGTGTATTAATAACCAGTTGTATCATTACTAAGTTTTACAATAATGTATTTTGCATACAAATTTTGGGTTTCATTTGCTATCAACTGGTAGATGTAACATTATATTGAATCCACCCTGCACCTAGGATATTGAGGGACCACCTATCATGCTAACCGTAGGTACAAACTCCATGTAAGTGTAAGTATATTTCCCAAGTTAAGTTAATTATTTAGCACCAACTTACCTGTCAGAGAGATATATTTTTATATGACTCAATTTTTCTATCAATGAACAGGGTAACCTTCTGGTACCATCTATGAGATAGTGATAGAATTAATATATAGCTTTAATAAGTTTCTTTATATGTTGTATTTATATACATACATTTAATAAAAAAAGCTGTGTGCCTAGGATTATTTATTTACAAAATATTTTTGGCACCAAAATCAAGACATTGTGCACAATTAATTGTAAATGTTTTTATATGAAATGCATATAATAAATAATATAAAAAAACACACAATGAATTTTAATAATTTTTATGATATTGTGATTTCCAACTTGATGCACATCTTATACAATAAAATGCGGAGAGTTTGGCTTCAAAATAATACTCACGATAACAGGTATTTATTAATTTTAGTTAGTAGCAAGTTTTGTTAGTTCGGTATAATAAAGGTAACCTGATACTATGTTCAACAGAAACAGATTACTTGTGAGAGTGGTCGATATTGCATGCATCGGTTATTATAATAATATGTTGTTTTGAAAATAATTTTAATCTTAGAATTCATTGTATACATTATTATTATTATATATAGAATTATATACCGGTTCCATACACAACTTATATATTTCATAAAAATCTGGAAAAATTTTAAAAACCCATCATATTTAAATAATGTCTATCATAATATATCTAAAGTGTTGTGTAAACTTAAATATCATAAATCAAAAATATAAATAAATAAATACAAAATATTTATAGTGAATAAACTACAGGTAAGAGTCATTTGTATGATTGTGTGCATTTTTGCCAATGCTAATGTTTTCTAGTGCTTCTATTATTACCAACTGGTGTGTTTGCGGTAAACAGTTATTGAGGTGTTAAAAAATATTAATATTATTAATATTTTTAATATTTAAAGCATTAACTTTGTAGATAGACATTATAACAGCGTGTTAGTTAAATTAGTATAAAAAAAAACAGGTTTAGGTCTACGGTTTCTAGACGTACCCCTCTCTTCGTCAGAACCTACACTACTATGTTCACAACACTATACACCACAACCATAGTATTATTAACCTTTCACCAATATTTATCGCATGCGTCTTGTCAAGACACGCATGTGATAAATATTGGTGAAAGGTTAACAGTGGTTTTGCTGCGGCTGTCAAAACAACCATGTGTGCAGCGGATCTGTCAACTCTTATATATGTAGGTAATGTCGTTTCGCGAAACTTCGATAATGATCGACTGACTTCTCCATATTTCTAGCGATTTCCAATTCACTGTAAAACGTGTGAAGTGCTGAATCCTCGTGCATTACGTGCAATTCTTTCCGCTTCTACCATCTCGTGACAAAATAATATTAAAAATACCATTATTCTCGTTAAAATTTGATCATTTAAAAGATTATCTTAATATCCATCAATATCCTTCTATCCAATATAACTAAAATCTTCAAGATGGAGCGAGGACTTCAATTTTATTTATTTCAATTTTTCAATCAACCCGCTAAGGCAGCGAAACAATTTATAAAGCTTTCTCGAACTTGACAAAGACAACAACCCACACCCGGGTCTATTATAATAATGTTTTTCACCAGAAAAATCATTTAAATTTCATTATCATACACAAACATTAAAGGTTCGTTAAAATAATTTATTAGCCGCTGCCTCCTCTCTGTCATATACAAAATGTTTTTTTTTTATGATTACCAACCATTTTAAGAATATCATTTATTCCGATAAGATATATTTATAACTTTTCAAAATCAGTAATCTGGAATACAGTAATAATTCAAATGATTCGGTGCTATTTATAGCAAAACAATTAGCGTTTCTTGCTGGGATCGCATCGCTCATTCAGTTCACGAATTATTTTAAAATTGTAACAACCGAATTGCGCAAACCGGTTCAAATCTACAGACATATGCTCTGATACGTCCTATCATTATACCAGTTGTCATATGTTAATCCAGCAAAATTCTTCCGTAACCATATAATCTCCCTTATTATCCTGAGAGGTATTTTTGAGAGATATAGAACTTTAAAACAAAATAAAACACATGAAAATCATGCCATGGTATTGACTTTATTGCAATGATAATTTTACGCCATTAGTGTTTAAATATGATGAAGATACCATGATTTTCAAAATAAATTTGTAAGTCTGGTAAAATCTATTCATATTGTGTCTTCACGGCTGAATGCTTACAATTTATTTAGTAAATTTCAATCAGCCTACAGAAAACACTACTCTACAGAAACCGGACTTCTTAAAATTTTATCAGACATCATACCGCAATTATATACCGATAAACTAGTCCTCGTCTCTCTTCTATACATGAGTGCCACTTTTGACACAATTGACCATGACTTCTTAGTGAGAAAAATGGAAGTATCGTACGGTCTACACGGCGCAGCACTTAAATGGTTCCAATATTATCTGTCGATCCTTTTTCAAACGGTAGTAATCGATAACACCGAATCAGCTCCAATTTGTATGAAATCAGGTGTTCCACAAGGATCAGTACCAGGTCATTTACTTTTCATCATGTATACAAAATAATTATTTGATATCATTACAGCACACGGACTTATAGCTACTGTACGCTGATGACTGAAAACTGTACTCCATTGCTCTCCAGATGATACAAACATACCTAATATAACAATCTATCGTTCAGTGCATAAATGACGTAAACATTTGGATGTCATTGAATAAATTGGAACTTAACCCGACCAAAACTGAACTCCTTTGGACAGCTACCCAAAGATCCTAACACCTGTTGGAAAAATTGCCACTTTCTACTTCAAATGTCGATATAATTCCCAAAACCAATTTCAAACTACTTGGAGTCTACTTGGATTCGACTTTGTCTCTTAGTAAACAAATTATCAACAACACGAGCATTTCTGCCTCCTATCATTTACGCCGTATTAAATCTATTCGTAAAAGCATCCCAACAGAAGCAATAAAATTATTAATAAACTCAAACGTTATCTCTCGCTTAGGCTACTGTAATGGTATCTACGCACATCTCCCGAAATAGGAAATAAACAAACTACAATCTGTATTTAATGCCGCCGCAAGACTCATTACCGGCGTTTCAAAATCTGCGCATATCTCACACCATCTTCAAAACCTTCACTGGCTTAAATTTCTAGAGAGAATTGAATATAAGTTATGCCTCACAATTTTCAAGGCTATTCACAATGTGGCCCCTCAATACATTACCGACATTTTCCATTTTCCGCAAATAACACACAGCTAACTCTTCGCTCAGCATCAACATCTAATACAGGTATGTTAGTTGAAGTAAATTGCTTCCACAAAACCAATTTAGGTGACCGTGCTTTCGCGGTGGCTGGTAGTTGTGTGGAATAAACTACTCAATAAAATGAGACAAACAGACAGCTTACCGCAGTTCGAAATACAACTAAGGACGCACTTGTTTAGACAATCATTTAAAAACCTATAGAATCAGACCGTTACAACCCTACGTAATGTAATGTTTCCCACTCCTAGTATGCGTGCCCTCCGCGAAAATACCTGATTCGTTCTGGCACTCCCAACTATTATAGTTTTAAATGTGCATTCCATTTTTACTCCCTTTATATTAACTCGTGGTGTCTGCTTGCTTGCCGTCAACAAAAACTTTGGATCGATTTTTGACCCTTTTCCCGTGATCCAATCGAGCTGAAACTTGGCAAGTAGACTCGTGGCGATGATCTAGAAGATATATTAAATTTTCGTTAAAAAAATAATAATTATAGTATAATTTCGGATTTTTAGAAATTTTAATGGTTTTTTCATATTGGAATCGATAACGTCGCGGAATATTTTCTAAATTTGAATTACTCCGTCGGTATGCATAATAGGTACTTCACTACGAATGTCGAAAATCTAAATTGACTGACAAATGTTTTTAGAATTTAATCTTCAAAGCATGAAGTGTCTTTTCAAAGCTAAAAACATCTGACATTTTAGAAATATATTAAATTACTGTAAGTTTAGTGTTATGTTATATTTTTTAATTCGTCTTTAATTGTTGTTATATTTTACAAAGAAAGGGGGTATAATAAAAATTGTTTTTTATGGGTTATTTTTTTTGAATATCATGTAGTGAATAAGTAATAATAAATAAGTGTTTTTAGCCAGTAAGTTGTTTTGTGTGAAGCGCCCTTCAGGTGTTACACTCACGTTTCCACTCGTGAAAACGGCGCTATATAAACGATCCAACTATTATTATTATTATAGTGGTGAAATTGTTAACCAAACTGGACAAAAATCAGCTATACGCTGTCAAATTGATTATCGCCAGAAAAAGTGTAGCCAATTCGAAAAACAAACTTGTAAGAAACTTTATATTTAAAAAATTAAAATAACAATACAAAATTAAACAGTTATTATAATGGATATTTATGATTACGAAGGAAGAGACTAGAAATAATTTGTGTTTTATTTCATATAAAATTTTGTTACTCTAAAAGAAACACCATATACTAATTATTATATATTAATTAAAAAATACGGCGCCGTTTTTAACAATCACAGTAGGCGCCTTTTCTCAAAATCCAATGATCGCTTGCATTAAATAATCTGTAATCACATTAATAAATAAACTCTCTCATCACAATTCTACACGATTGGTTATACTCAGTGATGTTTAACACACGCCACAAATTGCTATTATACGCTCCACGCTTTTGATTTTATTGACCTGTACTATGATCGCTCCTAGTACTGTGGCTGTTTCTAAATAATAATAATACTTCTAGTAATTAGAAGAAAAAAAATCTAGAAAAACCTAACTAATCTAGAAAAAATTAAATCTATAAAAAATTATTTCTGTGATCGCTCCTAGTATTTAATAAAAAAAATTCTACATTTTAGTAACTTTTTATAGAAGTGAGTTTTTTGTATTTTTTTATAACATTATTATTAAATTAAAACACTTTTTTTGACGTAATTTTAGAACATACCTAGTTGTTTGACATTTGAAACAAATAGCAGAATTTAAATTGGAAATATATACCTACAGAGAAAGTATTTGGATACCACCGTGATACGAGCCCAGAACATTTGCTTTCAAGGGAACAGTGTTACCATTTCGCCACACAAAAATATGTGTTTTAAAAAATAAAAAAATCCTTTTAATAGATAATAACTAAATAATTCAAACGAATTCACTGTACTTATTGCCAAGACTACGTAGTCTGGATAATGGCGAGTGAATGTGGAAGTTTATTCTTACATTGTAATGCTTTATAATCAATGTTAGTTACCTAATATTCAATCCAACTTGTAAATCGTTCAACTTTGAATATGGGGTGTCTCGAAGCTAGTAGCTAAAACTTTGGGAAAGTGTTTTTTCAGAAAATAAGTCAGAAATATTGAAACAAAAATACAAATTTTAATGTTACTTACCTTTGTAAGTATCGACATTTCACCAAAAGTGTAAAGAATGTTTTTTATTCAAAATTGAATTAAGAATAAGGAAAGCATGGATAAAAAAACATAATAGTTTTATTTTAATTCATATATTTTTCAATAAAAAATAGATTTAAGATAAAAATCTTTGGTTTAGGTTTGGGCAAAAACCTACATTTCAAAACAAAACATTTCATAAATTAAAATTTTATTTTTTTACGAGGTTTGTCATTTTATTTGAGTTTTATTGAAGCGAATGAATTTTTCATAATCTGCCTTGATTATAAGTCGAAAATGTTCAAGCTATTATGACCTAATATCAACAGTTAAGAAGATATGTGACATCAAATATTGAATATGAAAAATTCATTCCCTTTAATATAAGTTAAGTAAAATAATAAAAACCCACGAATTCCAATTGGAAAACATTCCAATTGGAATTTTTGCATGGTTTTCATCATTTTATTTAACTTGTATTGAAACGAATAAATTTTTCGTAATCGATATAAATTAGTGTAATGATAGTCCAACAGTTTTACAAACCATATACAACCAAAGTTTTACAAAAAATAAATCAGAAATATTGAAAAAATAATGCAAACGTTGATGTCGCGTATCTCCATAATTGTTGATATTAGGTCATGTTTGCTTGAATATTTTTGTCTCATAATCAAGGCAGGAATATAGTCCTGCAAGGTTATTAATGTTTTCCAAATAACACTGTATAAGTTAGTGTAATGATAGTTCAACTTTTTGCTGAAAATAAGTCAGAAACATTGAAAAAAAATGCAAACACCGATATTGCGTACCTTCATAACTATTAACATTATTACGTCATGGTTGTTTGAATATTTTCAACTTTTCAAGACAGGAATCCACCCATAATTTTTTTGCTACCAGCTATGAGACATCCTGTATATTTTATATATAGAAAATAATTAACATTTTTTCATCCAACTCGAAACACGATTCAATTTCGATATTTCAATGGCACCCACCATCGTTTGTTAACTGTAGACATTCCTACAGGCGCGAGTATCCATGAATCGGTAATATCTACGTAAGTGGTTCATTTTAATACATTTCCAGCCTTCGCATACATTTTGTCTATTTATATAATAAGATATGATAATGCAATTTATGTAATATAAAATATGTATGAGCAAAACAAAAGATACGGACTGGCGCTGCGGAACATGGGCGTATCTTTTCGGAGAAATTTTTCCCCGTTTCTTCCTTCGTGATCATAAATATCCATTGTAATAACACATTTATGTATTTTATATTAATGTTTAATTTATATAAATATTTATCTCACATTTATTAATATTTATAATAAAGATACTAGTTTTTTCGGGAGAAATAATTTTCTTTTATTCGTTTAACTTATCTTTCACAATACATTTAGAAACACACCTTTAATTTGGATTGTAAAAATTAAACTTTTCAAAAATTATTTTATTTATTTATTTTCCCCAGTTTACACTTTTAATCCAAAATTTAGGTAGGTGTGTATATCACAAATAAAGTATTGGTAATATAATATAAATATTTGCAAAAGTAAAAATCCCATACCATTCCAGATAAATAATTCGGGATTAATCAATGCTTTGCTCTTGTTTCGGAAATGCTATTCATAGTATGTAATACCTATAGTTGTTTAAAAAAAATCAAAAAAATCAATGATTATCCACTTACTTAAATATAAAAATCTTATAATATTTAGTTTGTATCACTTTTGAATTTTTAAAAATTAAACATAATTAAAAATTGTTAAAATTGAACTATTTTTATTATGTTGGTACTCAAACAGAATACAGCACATTCATGAGTGTATATATATACTCTCTTTCTTGAGAAAGTTCTTAAATTTTCACGGCCACTCGGAATCTTCTGGTTTATGTCTTCTGGGGTATTATGCCGTTTTTGGATTCCATTGCAGGGTCCATCATCAGGGCTGATGTGTTTTTATGAGTGTTGGTATTGTGGTTAACTATTGGCTTGCAATACCGTGTTGAAAGCAGGATGTGAACGTTGTCAGTGTTGTGTTACGTGGCAACACCGTGTCGGAGTCACGTGTTGTCTTGTGTTGTGTATATGTTTCATCTATTGTCTGATAACTATCTCTACGAAAACTGCGACGAGATTGACTTTGAAGCACCGAGTACCATGATGTTTTTAATTTGAGAACATCATCTCTATTAATATTAATCGGGTGCTTGTAGATTTCGAGTGCTTTCTTGATAAGACGACTTTCTACTTTGACTTTCGGTTCGAATGCAAAATGATGGTCGGTATCCAGAAAATGCTCAGCCAGTGCTGGTTTTCCCGGATGACCAAGTTTGCATGATCGTGGAAGCGAGATTGAGATGGGCGGAACACGTGTTACGCATGGGCGATCACAGACTTCCATAGCGAGTCTCATATGGGGAGATAGAGGACAGAAGAAAAGGTATAAAGACTGTCTCCGAGAATCGCTGAGCCTATGTGGAGCACCTGAGAACTGGGAGCAGCTGGCACAAGATCGTGTGAGCTGGAGGAGATTTTGCTCTCGGGCTGATGGTGTTGCGGTGGCCTGACGATTAAAAAATGAGCAGCGAGTCGCAACCACGCGTCAACGGGACCAATGGAACCAATGGAACCTGATCCCTTCCTATGTGAAATATGCTGGAAAGAGTGTACCTCTCGAATAGGGCTATTTTCCCTTCGCAAAGCTCATGAGAGGCGCAGCAACAACAATTAAGCCAGAATGGCGAGGGGATCCTCGATCTCGAGGCCCGGCTACAATAAATATACAAATCTACACCGTTTGTTCAACCGATCGGACTCAAAATTTGCAAACTTATTCTTTAGGGCCCGGCGGGTAACATAGTTGACATTTCTTCCCTCCCCTTTTACCCTTTCCCCTCTCTCTGATATGCTTTCGATGCAAATCTATACCGTTCGAATGGAACCTTTGTTTTCCTCCACAAATTTATTTTCGACTTAATCCTTAACCCGTGCAGCGCCGAGTATGAACAGCTAGTATTTATATATTTCTTGACATAGAAATGGGAACAGGAAATACGTGTCGCATTCATATCCATACTATTTTCAAATTAACGTAAACACTTATGTCAAGAAAATAGTAGTAACTTGCTTGTGTCCTGGAATGGGGCTCAAACCACCGGCCACTGTATAACTAGGCGAAACCAATAAGCTACTCATATGAGTGCATAACAGATATAACTCATTTATGATGAAAAACCTATGTAGAATGGGGCATTGTAAAACATGTTGTTCCTGCACCAGTGTAATACTGAATGCGTCTTCAGACAACGGTGAATGACCAGCAGTGCGGCAATTACGCATTAAAAGTCAAAGTGTTAAAGATTTATGTACAATAAATAGATGTTCAGATGTATGTTTTTATTCATTCATATACATATGTTTTAAAATATACAGTACCATTACCAGCCGCGAAATCTATGTATACCTACTGTTTCTTAAGAAAGAACTACAGATGTCTCTAGCATATTCCAGTCAACACGGAAAGTTCCCAGAATTGGAACATATCGAGGGTAGAAGGCCAAAAGGGATTATTTTGATTATTTTGAACTTTACAGGAGAGCAAAGTAATTTTTTGTCAGTCTGATTTTGTCAATATTTCTTATATATTGATACGTGATACATGTTCTTGACTTACAATTATGGAAATCGTTTAATAATAAAAGTAACATTGACAAAAACAGATTGACTGAACTTTATTTTGCTCTCCTGTAAAGTTCGAAATAATCAGTTACGCCCTTTTGGCTTTCTACCCTCGATTATATACAACATTTATATCATACATATCTTTTAATACTACTGCTATGAATTTATTTGCTTTCCATATAATATTTTCTTGTTTTTATTTCATGGGCAATCACTATGTATTGTTAAAAAAATTCATTTATTTAATGTATCTACACTTTACCTTAATATTTGTAAAAACCCTAAAGGGCTTAAATAAATAAATAAATGTTCTTACGATGGAATCGGTGAACGTTGCATTGTGTAGAGTAATCACTTAAGCCAGCTCGTACAAGTTGTAAGCTCTGAGCCATCCACGTTTCACATATAATAGCTTTGCCTCTGTGAGACTTCTATAATTCATCTTACTTACTTACTTACCATCATGTCATAAGGTATGCAGAGATGATAGAGCGCCACACTCTTCTGTCCTGACATACAACTCTCGCCTCATCCACATTCATACATCTTCGCGTGCAAGCTCGACGGTTGTTAAGGGTTTTCCAGGTATCTGGTCGTGCCATGTCTTCCGCGGTCGCCCTCTCTTTCTGGCGCTGTCAACAATTGAGTTGTTTATCTTTCTTACCATTATTTCCTCATTCATTCGCTCGATATGCTCAAACCATCTGAGCGACCCTTTTTTAAAATTATTATATTAGTTATGCTAAAATAATAGTCCCACAGTGGACAAATCCATTAATTGTGCTCTCAGGCCACAAATATAAAGGTTTATATTCAAGAACACATTCGTATTTGTGAAGTTGTAATTTTTTCTCTTTAATTACATATTTTCGATATATTCACAGAAATGTACAAGGCTAATAACTCAGTGGTCAGAGCACCGTCCCCGGAAAGGAGGTGACCCGAGTTCGAATCCCGGTAGTAGCCAAATATTTTTTCGTGAATTAGATTTTTCTGTATGTCTTTCTGAATTCTTCTTTCTTTCTGTATGTTCTTTCTGTATGTCTTTTCTGTATGTATTGATTAATTAATTTGGTTATTAAAAATAAAGGTTTATCGTTTATTACTTTACCCGATCCTGAATCGCTTGATTTTTTCCGTACATCTTACACAACTTCGAGACTCGTACATCGCGGCATAATTCTCCGAGAGTGAGACCGTGTATCAATATAAACATGTGAACGGCAATAACATTAAATTTTATGAAGAAAATGAAGGAACATTTGAGAACATAATAATAAAATTATCCCCCTACTTAAGCACGCCTATGCCGTGAACGCATAAATATTTATGAAGCTTTCATAATATACTTGCTCGTATTTAAATACTATCCGACGACAAGAGTTGCTGTTGTCCCTGCGGAGCCACCCAGCGCCGAGTAGCTATCAATACAATTCTATACCGATTCAACTCCCTCTGTATTTTGTACACGTTTGTTGCACTCAAAACATGTCGATGTGGGCTTCACATTCTTATTTGAAATATTTTTTATGCGTTATTATTAAAAATTACATTACGTTATACATGCTAAATTGTGAAATTCATATTATAATCAACTAGCCGTTCGTACCCGGTGTTGCACGGGTTAAGGGTTATGTTTAAAATAAGTTTATGGGGGAAAACAAAGATCTCATTCTTTTGCAAAGCTTCTAATAAAAACAAAGGAAATGTGTTTTATGTTTTCCACCAGGTCCTAAAGAATAACTATGCAACATTTGGATCAGATCTGTAAAAAGGTACAGATTTGCATAAAATATGTATTAGGATGAGGGGTAAAGGGGAGGGAGAAATGTCGCCTAATATTACCCGCCGGGTCCTAAAGAATAAGGATGAAAATTTTGGGTCAAATCTGTTAAGCGGTATAGATTTGTACAGAGAACAGACAGGCAGACATTGAGTTTTATGTGTAGAGATAAAATAAACCCCAGGGCAAGAAAATGTACCGAAAAATTGCATTACCGGTAAATCGATGAATCTTTAAATTTAACACCGGTTTACCGGTAATTATGAAACAACAAGCCAACAACACGTTGAAATTAATTTTACATATAGATTTATTATATTTATTTAAGCATATACAGTGAGTACAGAATTTTGTATTTTTTATTATGTATTTAACACCGGTTTACCGGTAATTACGAAAGTGTCAACAGCACATTGAAATTAATTTTACAAAAAGAACAATTGTTTTATTTAAGCATGCACAGTGAGTACTTAGACATATATTTTTTTTAATTTTGAAATAATTTATTTCATTGTTTTTAGCGTTTTGTAAAAATATTCACTATCTCATTATCTAGAGTCTGTAGTGAGTCTGTAGTAAAGGAGATAGGTTGTGTACATAAGTGGAATGTAAACAATAACAATGTTATCTTGGTTAACAAAAATTACTTAATAGAATGAAAAAAATTAAAAAAATGTCTATATAAAAAAAAACTTTTGGTTTTGGAATAAAATGTCTATGTTTACCAATGAATACAAAACGAATCCGAAGGAGAACTGTAAAATTTATTTACACAAATTAATGAGAATAATTATTGTTTAATGATATCGGTAAGTGTTATTTCTGACTGAACTGAACTGTAGGGATTAATCGACAAGAATGAATTTTCCAGTAAGTGTTGAGTGTGTTGTTATAATTTTGGTGCTAAGAACATATATGTAGAACCGTTGAGAAAATGTTTTTCTTGTTCTCGGTACTATACACAACGTTATCTAAAAGAAATTGGTTACTTTCAAACACAATCAATCAGATATAATGTGGTATTATGTGTAGAATTATATAATATTTGTAGGACTAAGGTTGATGCGTTATCTCATCCATTTATATATCGATCTATTTAATGTAATGGTTACAATAAATAAAAAAATGGTAATGAATCAATACGAACTATTTATTTATGCATTGAAAAATATTTCACAATACCGTAAAAATATATAATGTAGATATTATTTAAAAATTACATACCACACAGATAGAATATCACTATTAATTTTAATATTTTATAAAATTGCAGTGACGAAATGTTGATAAAGACAACAATACTATTTAACAATGGATTGAAATAAGAAAATTAATTTAAAAACTGAAATCACCGGTAGATCAATTTTTTTGTCGATAGTAATTTTATCGTAATAATTTTTTTGCCAATGGAACTTAACCTAATTTACCGGTAATTCGGATTATCGAAAACCGGGAAAGGCAACTATCAACACTCACTATAAGGGACTCTGTGGCGAATTTATTAGAATTTGATGTCAGCCTCTACCAACTGGCTTCTTCTGTGTTATAAAAAATATCGCGATATATGTCTTATGTAAGGATAGCTGGCAAAATAAGTGAGATAATCACAAATAAAATACTCACATAGTTTGAGAATGGTATATTCAAAAGCTATTACAGGTTGCAATTAAAAGGTTATTACACAAACTATTCTTGAATGTAAAACTGATTGTAACATAATAAAAAGGATTATACACGACCGTTTGGTAATTTATAATGATCGAGTAAGAATATAATAAAATTTTGTTGACACCAGAAATAGAAAGCTTATTTTTGCAAAACAAATATATGAAAATATTTTTGAAATTTTATTTAGATAAAAGATTAAGAATTTATGCGTGTAGTTAATAAAAGTTATGCAATGCTAGTAACTCACCTTTATTAACAAATAAAAAATTGATTGACACGTAAGGTAAAAAATAAAAATGTAAAATTTTTGGTAAGATTAAAACGTCCTGTACACTTCTGTTTTAATGAGAGTATTTTCATCTAAAACGATGACTTTCATCTTCTTTTTATAGTACAATTTTTATAGTTTTCTCAAAATTTCTCGCCATTACCCATTTTAATAAATACATTTTTCATTTTTTATTTTAAAAAATCTTATTGTTTACTTAACTATTACCAAGACAAGATACTTTTGTTTAAAATTAAGTGATTAAATAATCGTCGCCGTGGCGGCGAGACCACGAGTCGACGGCAGCGCTTTTGTCACCAAAACGGTAAATTACTTTAGAATATGTCTAATTGGATATTTGCTTCCTTTAATTTGTTTAGTTGAGTTATATCTACTGCAGTAGCCCTTTTCTCTTTTTAGGTAATAATTATATTTTCAACATTGAATACGTAAAGAGGTTTCTACTATTGAATTGTTACGTGCTTTTTACACGCTTTGTATATCGACGGCTCCTACGTATAATATCGTAACCCACAAATCGATGATTTTTAGTTTTTTGTATATTTCGTATGTATTTAATTATATCTTTATTTCCAAGAAAGAAAAAAAAATATTATGCAATAAATAACGTTTTTTTTCGGACGTATTTTATCGTATCTCAAAAAATCACATATTTTTATGAAGTATACTTTCGTATGTAACACTTACGATAATTTGCGTTGGAAAATAACATAAGATAATTTAATCGTATGTAACACTTACGATAACATACGTTGAAAAATAACATAAGATAATTATCGTATGTAACACTTACGTTATTTTACGTCGCGTCTTTTCCGAAGTAAAATGTTGTAAGTCATTTATACGATATTTTACGTCGCATCTTTTCCGAAGTATAATATCGTATGTGCATTTCTACAAAAACCTTTAATAATTTCGACTTTTTTGTGATTATTTATGAAAGTACAAAGTAAAATATCGAAACGAAATTTCAAAAAAAATGGGCAATATTTATATTTATACCGGACGAAAATATGTTCAAATCCTTCTCCTATAAAATTGAATTTTGTGGGTTACTATATATATACGTAGGAGCCGTCGATATGTTTGTCGGTTTATTGTGGTGAAATTTTGTAATTGATTTTTCACCAACTTCCCGACTATGGATCACTTTACCAATCGTTTTCGACGTGATTGGTCAGTATTTCGATCACAATTAATAATCACAATCAATAGTCGCAGTAACAGCTGAAGAATGTGCGGTTGTTTGTTTGTTTGTTTTAGGCTGGCGCCACACTGCGCGGATCTTCCATCGCGTCTCTTCGGTCATGGAATGCTGCTACATTTCTTTCCATACAATATGCGCTTGTGTTACGCTGTGATGTTAAAAAATCGATTACGAATGTATGCAAAAAAGCGTATAAAAGCATGTCGTCACATATTTTTTGATTTAGTTGTTAATGAAAAATTTTGCCTTCATAAATGTCTATTCTATCCAATCCTTGAGTTCTTAACAACTGAGACAATACTGCATCAAGCAGAGTCCTCAATACCATATTGTATACATTTTACGAAATTAAAATTCTTTTAAATTTATTACTCCCTTTATATTAATTCGTGGCGTCTGCTTGCTTGCTTGCCGGCTTGCCGTCGAAAAAACTTTGGATCGATTTTTGACCCTTTTCCCGTGATCCAATGAGCTGAAACTTTGCAAGCAGAGTGGTGGCGATGATCAAGAAGATCTATCAAATTTTCGTTAAAAAATAATAATAATTATAGTATAATTTTTGGATTTTTCAAATTTTTAATAGTTTTTTCAAATTGTAATCATTACAAAAGTTTGATTACTAGCAACGGCGGCCCGATAACGTCGCGGAATATTTTCTAAATTTGAATTACTCCGTCGGTATACATAATAGGTACTTCACTACACAAAGCATGAAGTGTCTTATCAAAGCTCAAAGCATCTGACATTTTAGAAATATATTAAATTACTGTAAGTTTAGTGTTATGTTATATGTTTTAATTCCTCTTTAATTGTTATTATATTTTACAAAAAAAGGGAGTATAAAAAAAACGTGGTTTTTATGGGTTACTTTTTTCTATGTTAAATACCTAGGTACTTTATTATTATTCATTTTTCACTTATAAATTTTTCTATATTTTGGTTGTCTATACTTCTTGGTGTATATACAATTGTATCCTAACGAAGGGGCCATGGGCTCTGAAACATGTCGATATTTTTCAATACAAAAGTGATAAAAA
Source organism: Agrypnia vestita (assembly GCA_016648135.1). NCBI lineage: Eukaryota > Metazoa > Arthropoda > Insecta > Trichoptera > Phryganeidae > Agrypnia > Agrypnia vestita. The sequence goes on along the minus strand of JADDOH010004765.1, from coordinate 50,387 downwards.
CTAAATTTAATTTTATTAATTATATAATTATAATTTAGGAATTCCTTATATTCCACATTCCTGTCAATCAATATATGACACTAATTATACCGTGTAGATTTACGACTACTTTTCAAAGTTCTCATCTAAAATTGCAAAATTTCTGATTGTGAATTGATAAGATAATTATAATAAATATGTTCCGTATATTTTTGAGTGTTGAGGTTGTAATTACCGAGTAAGGCGGACCGTCTTGTCTATTTTTCAGAGTTGGGGTAGCAATTACCGAAATAACAATCTTGTCATTTTCATAATACACGTGTTTAATCTCAGCTGAGACACACTGATTTTGTTTGTACAAATACTCACGGTAGGTTCGATATCAATGTGCTAAACCAATGACTTAACATGAGGTACATATGGTCCCTCCTGGAATCCATTAAATGATGCCTTCTACTGCGATCTCCGAATTGAGGGCTGAGCTCCCGAAGCGCCACACAATACCAATCAAGTACTGGGCTTACGAACTGAAGCTTGCCCTGAGCAACGCAACCAAAACATACCAAACCTAACCGACATGCTCTTTATATTGAAGAAGAACGCACCTTTATTTAAATAGCTTCCATCACAGAAAACGGACGCTCACTTAAATGTTCTCTTATACTGACGAAGCTGTTTAAATCGGAAACAAGTATGGTAATATTGATAGGGTGGCCACAGGACTTATGACCTGTATTAGCTGGCTTCAGTGATCACTTTACACTATGAAACGTTCACCAATTTGACCAAGTGTGGATGTGCTTACGGTGGAATTGCGAACATTGCATTATGTAAAGTGATCACTTAAGCCAAGTCACAAGTCCTAAGCCCTGGGCCACCCCATGAAGATTTCAATTTGTCATATAAATAACTTCGTCTCCGTGAGACTTCTATAATTTATCTTTATTAATACTTATTTTATTTTAACAATATTTTTATATGAAAGGATGTTCTAGGAACACAGTTACTGGACTTGGTGTCCAGGAGAATGATTAATTTATTAAAGTTAAATTATAGAAGTCTCACAGAGATGAAGCTATTAATATATGAGAAAAGTGCATGAAAGTCTATTACAAGATGGCTCAGGGCTCACAACCTGATCACTCTACACAATGCAACGTTCATTATTCCATCGTAAGAACTTCCACACGTTATAACATTTTTGAAAGTTCTATATATATGTTCGAGTCGAGAACACTTTATATATTGCACTGGTCTCTGCTAGAGACATCTGTTGTTATTTTTTTCTCTTTAACAAGATAGTATACATAGATTTCGCAACTGGTACCTAATGATACTTTTACATTTTGTTTTTCGAAGTGGAGTTTTTTTAGCAATATTCCTTATTCTTTCAAATTATAACTTGTCTTCTAGAATACGCCTGAAAATCAATATTTTTAATTTTTAACTCCTATCATGCACCAGCGAATGAAAGTATGTTCTAGGAACACAATTACTGGATTTGGTCCCCAGGGGAATGATTAATTTATTAAGGATAAATTATAGAAGTCTCACAGAGACGAAGCTATTTTTGTATGAGAAAAGTGGGTAGAAGTCTCTTACATGATGAACAATTTTTCCCTCATAACAGTCTATTCAATACAATCCTTGAGTTCTTGACAACTGAGACAATACTGCATTAAGCAGAATCTTCAATACCATTTTGTATACATTTTACGAAATTAAAATTCTTTTTGTCATTACGGGCCATCAAAAATTGTACCTGCAGTACTTCCGTTCTTGGTGCAGGGTATGATTTACAATTATACTCGGAGCAATCGCCATTATCGTCCAAGACATTAACAAATTGTTTCATTAGTCCCAGCTCGATATGGAGTGGTGGAATAAGGCTTTTTTCCCTGCCAATCAAGGGCTCGCTAATGATGTTGGCTGCACCCGCAGTCGTGTTTTCTCTCCAAGGATATGTCACTTTTTTCAGTGATCTTACTTTGCTGTACTATCTCATAATAAAAAATGTTCCGGTAGATTCCCAAGAGTTTTCCAGTAGACCCCCATTGCACACGTTATGGCCGTGTAACTGATGAGGGCAAGTATTAGTCATCTCAAAAACATTTTTCGAAAATATAACCTATATTTTTAAATCTGCAACACCAAAATATTACATTGTTCGAATATCCCTGGAAACTAAACATTTTTGTGTTGAGCTGATTTCTTTCCAAAAATAATTTACAAAAAATTAATTAATAGGTACACACGTAATAAATATTTTTTTAAAGTCGCTCATATTCTGATTTTTAAGTATATGTAACTATACTTAAGTTAAATATCTAAGCTAAATTAAATAAGAGTGTTCCGTTTGAAATCTAAAACGGAGGAAACAATTATTTAAAAGTAAATATATGCCAGAGATTGAGTTATTATGCAGACGGTAAAGATATTGATATAATTTAAAATCATTAACCTGATTGCATATTAGACAGTTCATTCAAATTAGTATACCAGTTGCAACTAAAACACGTCGAAATTCAATTCTAAGAGCTTGCTATAATTTTGTTTTCTGATCATTTAGCATTTGAATTAAAGATATTATATTAAAAATATAATCGGTCTATAAAAGGAGTTAAAAATTGAAAATAATAATTTTTAAGCGTTTTTTAAGAGTAGGTATATGTTAAATAATTCGGAAGAATATCTTACATATATTATAAAAAATATTGTTTAATATTCCCACTTTAAATAGGTAAACTACATCATGGGAAGGACTGTAGATATCCCTAGCATAATCTCTTCAAATATTTGAAAGAATACAGAAATAGAAAATATAATTTAAAAAAAATTGATAATGTGTGAATATTTTTACAATGGAATTGATGAAATTTGCATTGTTTAAGCGAACTCATAAAAGTCATAAGCCCTGAGTTACGAGCACATTTATACAGCTTCGTTTATTTTTTATACATAAAATTTTCTTGACTTAAAAATAAGTTTTGAATATCCTAGCAGAATACCTAATATTAATAATACATGTGGACAGGTAGTGTATGAAATAGATTGTTAAGTAAACTTCTGAATATTGTTTAATTCGAATAAGTTTTTTTTCGTAACAGCTATTCTTTACTTTGAGATTGAGTTTTCGACACTTGTTATTATTGGTTGTTTTAAAAATATTTAATTGAATAAAAATGTTATCATTAGAATCTTTTAAATTATTGAACCTTAATTAATAATTAATTTCATTCAGAATCTTGTGCATCATTGGGTTAAGATATTAAATATAATAAAATAAAATAAAATATTAAATATACTGGCACGACGTGACAGTTTCACAAAATAATGGTTGACATTGGTGTAGTGTGACGTCTTCTTTCAACGCTGCGCCTAGGTCATCTTCTAATCAAATGCTAATAAATAAAACATTGAATCATTTTAAAACATTTCACTGAACAAAAATGTCACTGAGGATTCGACATAGATGAGTAACACCTACAAACTAATGACCCACGTATAATGCAATTATTGTGCACGTGCTGACTAAATCATAATAATATTTACAATACACACACGTGTAGGTATACATTAAAAAAAATTATACGTGATGATTCTAAATTGAACTATAATCAATAGTAAATAACAAGTAATTAATAATAATGTATAATGTGGTTTCCCAAATATTTTAGCTTTTTTGCGTTGCTCTGAAAAGAGAATATATTTTATTAGCAAAAGAACATAATATTTCATATTAAAATTTAAAAATAATAAAAGTACACACCTGAAAAGAGAAACAACATTTAAAGCTATTATTTTATATTAGAAACTTTATCCATTATTAAATGTGTATTATTCACCGGTATATTATAATTTTCTCAATAGCTCGATTGTCAGTTGTTTGTGAAAGAATTTTCACACAAATTTAAACGTTCCATTTTAACAATTCAAATTAAATGAAGATCAGTAGGTACCTACCGATCTTCATTTACATATAAAAAAATATATTTGTAAAAATAATTTACAGCGTAGACAAAAGTTTGTTAATGATCACATAATTGAAAGAAATCATCACTTCATCGGTCATAAACTAAATTATCTTCAGATACCTATCACCTTTTAAATAATTAATTATGAATATGTAAAGATAACCTCGAAATACAAACAAATTAGAATTTATTATTAAAAACATCTTTAATTAATAATTACCACAAATATACCTTCCCCGTCCACGCGCCTTTCTACCCGAATACCTAGTAGGCATGAAACTATGTAATTTTGATAAATTTTAATCTGAAGATGAAAAGTTCTGCACCGTTCGAAACTATTCTGTTGTATTATAACTATTGTATTGATACACATCACCTCTGATGATGGACGCTGCAGTGGAATCCGAAACGTCGGCCAGGAAGGTCGTAAGAACATTGCATATTACCCCAAAAAACATAAACCAGAAAATTCTGAACGGCCGTGAAAACCTGAAAACTGGATGGTTCTTAGAAATGCATAATTGAAATGCTAAAAAACTAAAATTCTGTAAATAAAATGTATCGTTAGGTAGATAAATAACTTATTTTTATGAATTCTTTTGCAAGAATTCATTACCTACCAAGTAGGCAATGAATTTTTGCTGAAGCGCGATAAAAGCTGGCATGGACGGCACATTCAATAATGTATATGAAAATATGTATTCATATTCACTCACACATTCTTAGTTAAATGCCTACATTAGGAACATGCTAATGTGATATAGGTAAATATAAACTAAAAATGTGATTTTCTTCTCAGTAAAATATACGGTTCGTATAAAACATCCGTTTTAATTAACACACAAATAGTAACCCTTTCTTATCCCTATCCATCTCCTATTCCTCTCGTTATCATGAAACTGGTTCTGTCACCGTAATGTCGTATACCGGAGATCTGTTTCAATTGTTGCACTAAATTATGTGGTTAACAGTGGCGTACAGCGCATATAAGCAAAAAAGCTGTGCATTAGTAAAGATTCCGGGAAGCAAATATTAATTAAATATCCTTATCTTAAGAAAAGGTCGATTTAAAATTCTAGCCGTAATTCGTACTAAGGCTATATGTTTTATTTCCCACGTTTCTGTATTCAACTTCATGTCAATTCATAATTTATCTCACTTGTTTGCGCGCAACAATTTTATTCCATAGATCCAGTCAAGTCGAGAAAAACTCGTCCTGAACTGCGTATTTTGACTCGTCTCTACGTCTGCGAGTTTTTTGTAATGGACAAGTAAATTTTTCAAATAATGGCGTGTTTCTTCGAAAGGTCCAATGTGACGTGAGAACTGCGCGCACGTCATTTTCAGAAGTGACATTTTTTACAAATTCCACCCAAAACTTTTTGTGTGAATTTTTTTCTTTTTTCTATGGTGAATTCCATCTGTCAAATCATAATGATTATGTTGAGTACGTTTGTTCTTTTATTATTTTTATATAAATTACTTAGTTCAACAATCACACAATTACTTTATGATAATTTATTAAGAAACCTCGTAAAATGTAGGTTTTTGTACATTTTATATTAAATATTATTAAAAATATTATTAAAAAAGTACAATATTAAAATGTTTATTTACGACGACATTGCCATCGATGATACGAGTATTATAAAATGTTTGATTTATTTTTGTGAGTAGAATGGAATTAGTATTATTTCCGTTTTAATTATATATAGATCGTCTTCGAAATATATTTTTAAAAAATGCCGTATTTCCTACATATAAAGTATTTATTTATTTAGAAAATCCTTGTTTACAATACTTATTTTATAGTGCAGTTATTTTTGTGGATTAAAGCTTCTCAGAATAGTTAATTAAAAAAAAATATATGTGTATACCGATATAGGTATATGCGCATATATATTTTTTAAATATAGATATACAGTCGGTCACAGCATAACCTAAGTTAATACCTACTGCACGCCATTGGTGGTTAGTTGGAAGAATTTACCAACTGGCAATAACCCGCCATTGTAATAATAAGTTTGCATAGAAAAAGCAAATAAATAAATATTTCATTCCTTTCATCCTTCTCTCTATACACATAAGGATGAGAATTTCAATTGTACTCACTCGATTTTTTATAAAACTCTCTTCACTCGATACAAAACGTCTGGTTTATTTATTAATTTTTGCCTAAATAAACGAGAAATCTGTATTTATTTGTGAAGCATTTGTCACAATTGTCACATTTGTCACAATCACGTACAGCGCGACCACGTGAGACCGCCAGAGATCGGCCGAACGACACTTGTGATTGGTTCAGAAGGATGGAGGAAGGAAATCAACAGGATAACTGCCTTTCTCAGCAGCCTTTCCGAGTCGATTCATGTGTGCAATTATTTGTTAAAAAAAAAATACGAAGTACCTACCAACAACGATATATTTATGATGAGTCATCAATTTGATAATTATTAACGAACCGATAATTGATATAATGTATTTTATAATAATTTTGTTCTGGTGACAGAAACATATAATAGATCCTCTTGTATATATAATAATAAAAGAATAGTAAGATATGATCGCGAGGGCTTGACTTAGAGACATCTTAAAAATGTCGCGACGAGACAGAAATGCAGAGGCGCTAAATCAGGTTAGCCGTTGGCCGCATTCAAATATATTTTCTGATATAAAAATATTGGTACATACAAAGGACATTTTATGAATAACCACCGCGCTTGTTTTTGAATTTATATTAGGTATATAATTGTTACTAAATATTTAATTTTATCTATTACAATTGGATATAAAAAATGGGTAGGTGTAAAAGGAAAGGTAAAAATATTCCGTAATATGAGAAGATTCTAAGATAAATACAATAAACCTATCACTACTCAAGGAAATTTTTCTGAAATTTATCAAGCCTATATTTTTTTTGGAAATAGGTTTTTAAAAACAAACGCCACCTTAGTTTTCTTATAAATGCTAAAAATGATTTACAAACATGATATAAAAACATTTTTCCTATAAAATATCGAATTTCGTACATTTTATATTAGTGATCCTCGATGACTCAATTAAAAACATTTTTTTGGATATTGCTGTCTTTGCTTTTATACCCATCAATTATATATTTACTTCTGAAAAGTTAAGGGTTTTGTTTAAAATTTAAATCGACCAATATTATCAATCCACTTCTGTATGCATCTGTTCAATATTTGCAATATCACATCTGCTTCACGATAATTTTATCTACCAAACTAAATCTTGAATCTTTTTTTTAATTCACGGATACTATTCAAGAACATTACTTTTTCAAGGATTATTTTAGCGTTTTGAAATAATTAATGTCCGCCGACGCTAATATTGTAATTTACACGGAATGCTTTTATTATTTTAAAAAGTGTATTCTGAATGTAAGATATACTCAGTGATAAATAAAATATGTGTCCATAAATCGGCGCAATATTATACTCGATATAAAATATTATTTTAAATTCAAGAAAATACGTCGTCTTCTCCGACCAATGGTAACATTCATAAGTAATAGACGAGTACTTAAAATATCATCGAAGAAATTAATTATCGAACATAATGATAGAATACTCGCGTTATATTGTTAGTTAATAAAATATTAATTAGTACGTGATAAAAGACGGAACTTTGTTTCTATACTATAAATATTTAAAGTAATTTTGGAAATTGTCGCGCGTACAAGAGTCCCTCGAAAAGTTGTTAAAGTACAATCGAAGGAGTTGAGCTCCCCTACGGAGGGGGGTAAGAAGCGAGTAGTAGAAGGAAAGGATGCACTATTTTCGCGGTGCGGTTAGGCCTAAATCGCGAGTGGCCGGGGGATCGATAGGGTGGCGGGCGGGGAGCGGCGCGGCGGGCGGGGGTGGGGCGGGGCGCGGGGCGCGGGGCGGGGGGCGCGGGCGCTGATTCGCCGCGGGCCGCGTGGGGCCGGCCTCAGTCCTCAGTCCGTCTCCGGCCGCCGCTCGTCCGCCCGGCTCCCGCCGCTCCGCTCCGAGAGTAAACAAACGCGCGTGTCGACTCGACAACTCTCCTCCCGACGGTCCGCCCAACCGACAAGCTGGCCGAACGAGGCTCGCTGGTCGACTTTAACCGGTCCCCGTTCCTATCGTGCTTCGCCGATGTGGTCCGGCTAGACGGCGCGGCGGCCCGCGACTACCGCCGCCGCGAGGGCCCCGCGGAGCCCGAGCCCCCCGGCATGCCGGCCGACGAGGAGCCGCCCCCGGAGCCCGAGGACAAGGGGGCCGCCTCGCAGCAGTTCTGCCTGCGCTGGAACAACTACCAGTCCAACCTTACCAGCGTGTTCGACCAGCTGCTCCAAAGCGAGTCCTTCGTGGACGTGACGCTGGCCTGCGACGGTCGCAGCCTCAAGGCGCACAAGATGATCCTGTCCGCTTGCAGCCCCTACTTCCGCAACCTGTTCTTCGAGAACCCGTGCCGCCACCCCATCGTGATCATGCGCGACGTCACCTTCCCGCAGCTGAAGGCCGTGGTGGAGTTCATGTACAAGGGGGAGATTAACGTGTCGCAGGAGCAGCTGGCGCCGCTGCTGAAGGTGGCCGAGTCGCTGAAGATCCGCGGGCTGGCCGAGGTGAACGCCGAGCACGAGCTAGGGCCCCCGGCGCCCCCGCGGGCCGGCTCGGGCGGGCACGGCGAGCCGGGCGCCAAGCAGCCCCGCAAGCGGCAGCGCAGCCCCTCGGAGCCCTACGCGGACCCGCCCGCCCCCCCGCGGCCCCCGCCCGCGCCCTCCGCCGTGCCCCCGCTGCAGCTGCCCGCCTACCCGCTGCACCCCGACGACATGGAGATCAAGCCCGGCATCGCGGAGATGATCCGCGAGGAGGAAAGGGTGAGTCTCTCCTTCTCCTTTCTTCCGCACTGCGCGACTTTATTATTTATTTTGCTATCGTGAACTGCCTGTTGAATTATTCGGTGTTTTCAAACCTAACTTTACTTTCAAACTATACGCCGAAACCTATACTCGCGAAATTGACGCGTACGAATTTTAAAAAATCGGGGAGTTAGTCGATGTAAAATTATTAAGTAAATGAAAACTACTATTATTATTATTAATTTGATGTCTCCATTTTGAGAATTCGTCGCTTCGCATTTGTTTCGTATAAACTGGAAATGCGTTATCTTTATTTCATTTAGTTAATTATGGCATGTACGAAAGCCTTGCGCAAATAATTGCTGAAAAGCAGTTGTGAGGTCAGACTGAGTATTGAAGTAGCGTCAGAGAGCGGTAGATATAATTCGTTTTTAATTAATTTATTTTAATTGTCCGCCGGCAAATTCTAATTAACATCTGTACCGAACTATGTACACGAGAACTTGTATCGCTAATCAATCTCAATATTTAATCAACTTGTTCCATAATGTACACCGGGTCTAAATCTAAATCTTTAATGTCGAATGATGGCGCCAAAAATATACGAGACCGCTCACCCAACTCAGTTTACTCACTCATCTTCGATTCTTTTCAATTCTTCACTATGGTCAACACACCTGTTCAACTGTCGTGGACCCGGTACAGTCGTTGTAACTTCAACGCGGGTTGCCTACGAGCGCAGTTCTGAAAAATTTATTTAAGCCTATTTTCTTTTAAAAAGTATTTTTTTACTACTGCATGAAAATATTCATTAAAAACATAGTTTTTTTCTTGACTTACATATTTTTAATTAATAAATAAATTTTATTATAATATCTAAATAAAATATGCCATAGCTTTTTGTTTTATAGAAGAAAAAATATTATTATCATACCTGGTACTTTTTAATGTTTTCTAGTCAAGTAAATATTTTATAGTTATCTACTTATAATTATTTTATTACGCCCAAAACACCATTTCATGTTTATCTAGTTTTTTAAAATACAATTTTAGTTAAAAGTGTACCGAATTGATTTATATATATATATTATTTATATTATATATTATATATTATAGATATATATAGATATATATTTAATAAAATTATAAATAATTATAATTTTAATAAAATATTATAAGAATCAAGAGGAAAAATAGATAAGACTTGAACGGATATCTTTAATTATATATACTTAATATCTAAAAGTCTGCAAAAACAGAAAATAATATTAATATAGGTAAAACGGAGGAATCATTAAAAATAATTATTAGTTTACATTATCTGCATACTCGTAAATGCTAGGAACGGCAAAAATAAGAATGGTCATGTAAATATGTAATATGACGAGTACCTACTCACAAATGCGCTCGCGATAATAAAATTTTGTCTATAACCAATAATAACAAACCTATATTCATTTATACTTGAAATCAGGTGCATACTCAAAATATAGATTAATTGTTATGAACTACGCTTCAAATAACGCGTTCCAGAAATAAAAATGTTCTAAAAAATGAAATAAGGGAATCGTAATCAATTGTTATTGATTAATATACAGATAATACTAAAATCTGCTAAAAATAATTTAACCACGAATATTAATATATATTTGTTTTAAAAATTCAGGCGTAAATACATTCTTGTCATTCGCATACATTTTTCATGGGCATATCTATAGGTCGACCACAATCAAAAGACCATTCTCTAGCTTTGTCCGGTAAGAAGAAAGCGGGAGAAAAGTTGCCTGGCAAGCCCTATTACTAGCCTCAACATGATATTCCAAATAAATATATATTTCTAAGTTTAAAAAAGGTTACTTAATTACTAGAAAAACTTATTTTGTGTTCATTTTTTGCATCGTAATAACACACATATTTTTTGCGCACATTCTTTTGAATGCGGTCTAGCTATAGTAAAGATTTTTTTTCATGGAATGATGCTTCACCCCTAAAGCATATTGTTTAAACGCTCATTTTTCCTAGAAAAGAATTTCTAAAAAAATAAAAATAACTCTCATGAGAAACATCCATGAATTCAAATAATCGAAAAGAGATGAAAGAAATATTATATATTTCAACGAAAATATATGTTGAAAATACAAACCGCGTGTTTGATGATGTCAAAAGAAAGTCGCGAAGAACAAATGGTACAATTTTTCGCGGTAAGGAGTTTCGCTCTCGGTTTTAGGCACAATAGCCGGAAATACTTTAGAAAATTAAAGTCGTGCAACGATCACAAATCAATAATAATTTCAAACTTATATTAATTTCATCAACGGAATTGTACATAATTCTCTTACCTTTCTTTCGGTTAATTATTGAATAAGGATGGCATGAATTTCAAAAATAATATAATATAAATAAGCCCAAAACAACGCGTCGAGTTATCATATTTTAACCATCAATCGAGATGGAAAGATTTAAAATAATAAATAAATACACTGATTGCATATTCTTTGTCATGTTATACAGCGAGGATATTACTTGGATGAGATTTAATATCGAATCGTGATTACATTTTAAAAAATTTAATCCTTGTCGAGCTTGGTAAATACAAATCACAATTGCTTAATCAACAATTTTATCTCTCTCTTTTTCCTTCCTTCGTGTCAGTATTCTATATACAATTGAATGCACCCCAACTAGTCTCTGTCCTCGATCGCCTGTCTCCGGAGATTCTGTAGCCAGACGCATCGCTTCTATCCATCTTTGTAGCGCTCTAGGATAGTCATATTTTCTAAGCTTTGACTTTGAAGCACAATAAAGTAGAGCAATTGGAAGAATCTTTAGTTAACTATCGCAGATAGAGTTAACTGTGGCTAAATTTTTTGCTGGATTGAGGCATTGTTGTCATGCTGTCCACAGGGAATGTATCTTCCCTCTGTAGCATTTAATATTGTTTTTTATAATTATATATAAAGCCTCTTGCACTATCGTACACAACTTTTAATATATGTACATTTAAAAAACTGTATTTTTTAATATAAATAATTTTACAAAATTCACTATTCTAAAATGATTAATTTTTGCCGAAATAAAACGACATTAAACACTTAGTAAGCATATTATAGTACCTACCTAAATTATAATGAAATGTATATTATTTCACGTACGTAAACATAGGAGAGATATCATATTTGTTTGAGTTCATATTATTAAGATAACGAGAGATTACATCCAGTCGATGTACTTTTATCTTGAGTCATAGAAATTAGAAATACCCGTGTTTCATGCCCTTGTCTTAATTTGCACGCTACATGAAATATAATTTTTTATATTCAATTTTATTCACATACGATAAAAGTGCTTTATTTCCCATAGTATTATATATTATTCGATTTCTGATAATCTAGTATTTGGTACATTACATCGCGCAAGAAACTACTACTTTGGTTCAAAATTTACGCGCCACGAAAACAACAAGATACCTACTCTTAATTATTATGAACCTAAAGACATTTGAAAAACTACATTAAAAAAAATAAATGCGTACGTATCTTTCAGTACCTTATCATTTTTCATCAATCATTTAAATATAAAGTGGAGTTCATTACACGTATAAGTTTTAGATACATTTAAATGCATATATTGTAGTAGGTAAAAAGTAGTAGTAGTAATAGTAATAGACGTAGTAATAGTAGTAGTAGGTACTTCATTGATGTTCATAAGCGCATATCGCTCATGAAAGAGCAATACCTCACATACCGCAATTTTGTCGAAATCAAGTTTTTTGTGTACTTGTCTTTAAAATGTGTGGATATGTAACATGGTAAAAAAAATCAATTATCTGTGTCTCCTATTCCACTAATGATTTTCTATTTATTATAAAGAATCTAGGTATTATACAGTTTCTTCCCTCCCCTGTAAAATCTGTTAAGTGGCTTACGAGGTATTCTTTTATCATGAGCGGTATGTGTTAGCCAGCGGCGGCAAGTGACAGATATTCTATTGTGAGAAATAATTGTTTAGCTAGCAAGATAGATATTTATAATATCTATTTATACTAAAATATGTACAATGTAACTTATATAATGTAAATTATAATATTAACAATATTAAATATTTATCGTATATGTCTCATAGAGACAAAGCTCTTTTTTATACATACATGACATATTTCCGCATTAATATAATATTTTTTATACAGGTAATATTAATTTCCGCAAATAAATATTTATCATATATGTCTCACAGAGACGAAGCTCTGTTTTGTACCTACTTAATGACATATTTCCGCATTATTAATATTACACTGGAATTTGCTGAAAATTATTACAAATTTTAACTCCTTTTCAAACCACTGTTCAGAATATTCAGAATATTTTGAATATTATTACTTACTCAAAATATTCGGAGTAAACAATTATATTGTGTTAATTGATAAATATGTACTTATCTCTCTTAGGAATAGATTAAATAATGAAATTAAAATGAAAAAAATAACAAGTCAATGTAAACCTATGCAATCAGCTTTTGGATGAATAATATTTTTTCTTAAGAATATTTATTTTTAAAGTGGAGTTCAATTCGTTAAATTTTACCCAAACAGAATACCTATTGTGTTTTTAATTATTCACGGTGTACGCACATTTTTCTTTCAACAGAATAGCCTTATTATTTATTACTACCACTGTTGAATAAACAATTTTTCATCTTTTCTCAATCATACCATAAATTTGTTAGTTAAAAAACGAGCTGCAATAAAAATTTATATTGCGTATTTTTTTCGTTATATGCATGCGTGTTTCTCTTTGTTTAGTCATTTCTTCTACCTACGCCCCTGAGCCATAATACGCAGTGGCATTTTTTGTAATCAAATCTTTTGCGCAGCACGAATGTCTTTAGTTTCAACAACGAATTCTAAAAACGCCCCCCAACGCGTATTGGGATTGTCTTACTAATTCTGATTGGTTGTTAAAGAATAATAAATAAACAAAACAAAATTTTATGTACGTAGTCATGAATAAAGTATAAAAATATTTTGATACAGCTTCCATTATCGATTTTAAAGTGATTTAATAAAATTACCTATTTGATCTAAAAAACTAATAACTAATTTTCTCATTTCTTAGTTAATTACGTAGCAAAATAGTACCTACCTCTGTTTGTACCTAGTTTTGTTTTCAAAAGTAAATATTTCGCATCATGGTTTTAAAACCCCAGTGGTGACGATTCTCTTGCGGCAACAATAATAAAATATTCTTCCAGGTAGGTTAAATAATTAATACGTGACTAATAGGCAGTATTTTAAATAAACGCCTGTATGATTATTACATTAAATTTCATCAATATTTATGAAGGGTATATATACAAAAAAAAAATGTTTTGGATGCAGTCACCGAAGAATTCTTATTTAGGATGTACTGAATTTGAAATTTTGTACGAAATCCCTTCCAAAATTATGTCAAATCTATAGTAATAGCAAAGACAGAAATATCCACATCAACCTATCAACTTCAAAGGATGTGTCACGTGACAAAATGGTCGCTTTAAACTAACGTCATAAATAATGTCGAGTTAAGGCTGAAACATCATAGGATTCAACAATATCCATATTTAAAAATTAAATATTTATTAATACAGTAGGTATATTAAAGGAAAACCGAGGTGGCAATTCTTTTTAAAAACTTATTTCCAAATAGCGTAGGTTTCACAGATTCCAGAGAAATTTCGTTAAAAATGTCACAGGTTTTTTGTGTTTATCTCAGAAACACTGCATTAGGATATTGCTGTTTTGCTTTTATACCACCCCTCATGTACATTACGTACCTACTTGTAGTACCTACGCGCACATATTTATTAGGGGTAAATAGAGCTTTATCTGTTCTTTCGAGTATTTACCTAATCATGTTTTGTACTATTGGAATAATGAAGAACAATGTTAATTCTCTGTTTTTACGATTCACGAATTATTTATTTTATTTATTATATTGGATTAAGATAATTTTAATGACTCTAGAAGTGTGAGTCGGCGCGCGTCCCGTGTGACACCGGCCCCGGCGAGATAAGATAGCCATACCCGGTAATATTGGATTTCCTTGCATAAAGCGTTAAAATTATTTCACTTTTATTTGCATTGCTACATTTATTTATAACATAACAGGCTGCGTAGATATAAAGGAGTACCCACGATAAATGGTGTTAAATAAAGAAGTGATAACAAAGTCATAAAATTGATAATACCGAATAAGGTACCTACACGTAGGATGGAACACACATTAAAACCCATAAACAGTCGGCTTTAACAAAAAAATAATTCTAATCTTTGCGTTGATATCTAAATAATGTTTTATGTTATTCCATTTATTTATTCGCGATGCGAATAAATTATAAATACCTACCTATTAATTGTACTCGTAGATACGTGTGTCCCATGTCTGACATCATATATTTGTGCATCTAAGATACCTATATAAATAAATATTTTTAAATTTCAAATTCGCGTACTTTAAACGAACAATTCTTTAAATGAAAACAGCGCAAACAATGGAGCCACACTTTCTAAAATAAATATTAATATTTGATGCATGTACAAATGTCGGTGTAGTGTTAGATCACCCGAGCTGAAAGAATATTTGGCTATTACTGAGGCATGAAATACATTGTCTATTTATGTTCCATGTGCTAACGAATACAGATTTGAGATAAGCATGTTTTATAGTCATAAATAATAGCGTTTATCTCGTTTTGTTTCGTCTTTTACAATGTAAGCGGCAACACTTATCGCCCAAATTTAATGTGTTACAAATGTTCTCGTAATTTCTTCCTATTTTCATGTTTGCTATTCATCCATCTCTTGTGTTTTTCTTGCGTGTAATTACACGTACACCTGTTAAATTATTATCTCGGGAGCATCACTCACACTCCTGTACGGTTAGTCGAATGCTTTATGTACAATAAGCGAAACTCGCGCGTTATCCACGGCGCATCGGCCCCGAAAACAGCCTTCCGCTTATATCTAATAACAATCCGTATTGAATTTACGGCCAACAAAACCGTGGTCCGCGTATCGAGCAAATAGTAGACTTACGTTACATAACAAACTCCCTTATTGCCATTAATTTATAAAGTTAAATGCTCATTTGTTTGTAGAATATCAAGTAACGTGCCAATTCCCTTTGAATTTCGAATTAAATTCATATGTAACTCAGAATATTTTTGAGTTTTGTTCAAATCTTTCAGAATAATGCTGGATTTATGTCAAAGAGACATTATTAATCAATTAATGTATATTATAGATATATAGCGACATCTGTGGGGATTTACGGGAATGAAAATGGCGTTGTACAGGCCGCATGGAAAGGCGGTTACAACTCATATGTGAAAGCTTTCCACGCGATTTGAACATATATACAATTTCCAAAAAATGAATAAGCATGGTATATTCTATCATGGGTGGAAATGGCGAATGTTACATTGTGTAAAGTGATCACTTAAGCCAACCATAAGATAGGTCATAAGTCCTATATACACCCAAATGATTTCTATACCTACTTTCCCATAAGAAATACAGTTTCATCTCTGTGAGGTATCTATAATATACATTAATTGATTCATATGTAACCTTTGGTTACGAAATACTCTTCAAAAAGTAAAGTTCATGCTAAATTATGGCAATCAATCTGGATGCAAAGTTTTAAAAAATGAATTGATTCAGCTTTGACATTTTCTTTGATGAGCCATAATCAACAAATCCAGTCCACGTGAAAGTCCGGATAGCAGGAATCCATAAAAAGGACACCCGATAGACTTATAAGGAAGATATTTGAAATGTATGTCTGTCTAAATATTCCAAACAAACGTATCCTGGTTTCTACCAAACAATCCCTATATTTAATAGATTTAAATTTAAGATAAAAAAAATTAGAAGTTATATAGTAGTATACAAATATCCATTTATCATGAGCGTGCTGTGAGAACAAGATGCATGACTTTTATTTAAACATATAGTTTAAAAAAAAATCGAAATTCAATATTTATCTGGCAGAATATTAATGAAATATTAAAATCTGAATAGTATGTTGATTATTCTGATAAGAATATTTCAGTTTCTTTTCAAAATATATGCTTAGGAAAAATTCGCGCTTCTTGTTCTCACTGCATGCCCCTGCCATTTAGTAACCAAGTATGGAATCCAAATTTTGAATTAGTTTTCTCTTGATTCTTTTTCTATTTAAATAATTCAACTACATAATGAATCAACATATTAGATATACACAGGCGGTGTCCTATTAATAAATCCTGAAAGGTAAGACTAAAGACTAAATCACTTTAATAATAAAGCTTTCACATTATAAATTTTTAGTATCCCAATTTAAGCTTTCTAGTGTGGATATTAACATTTTTGGACCAAAACTCACGATATTATGACAATGTTCTATATTTGTGGTTTTCAATTTTTTATTTAGTTTTCGTGAAACTGTAAAATAAAATATAAATTTTGATTGCGTAACTCTGCACTGATTAATCAATCCTTCTCTTAAAAAGAATAATGTAATGGCATAGAGAATAGGATTAAAAAAGGGTTGCTTAAGTGGTTTGGTCATGTTGAACGAATGAAAGAGGAGATAGTAGTAAGAAAGATATATATGTTACACCACAAATAAGAGACAACCATGGAAGACTTGGCAAAACCAGGTAAATCAAATACTGAAAGAGAGTGTTGATACGAGCTTCAACAATTGACAAACTTCTACGAGGAAGACGCGAGAGTTATGTCTAGACGAACGAAGTCAACGAACAATTAAAAATGTAATTTAAAAATATTTTTTATATCTATTCCGAGAACACAATTACAGGATTTTGTCCACAGTGGGATAATTAATATTCCACTTCAAAATATAGAGTTATCATTAACAGCTGCGAAATCTGTCTATATTATGTGATGAAAAATGTCTACAACATCCCTAGCATGTATGAAAGAAACTGATTTAGAACATATAACATACAAATTAAAAAAAATAATTGACACTGTGTGGATGTTCTTATGACGGAATTGGTGAACGTCGCATTGTGTAGAGTGATCACTTAAGCCAGCTCATACAGGTCATAAGCCCTGGGCCATTTTATACGTTTCCTATATAAAGAACTTTGTCTACACGTTCCTACCAATTTTTAGAAATCACATTTTACTTGCGATTATACGTCAGTTTCGTATTTACTATGATGGCTATATTTTTTCGATGGATTAATGATTTATCTTAATATTTCTTAATATGATTTGTAGTTTATTCAATTATTCAACAAAATTAGCTTTATAATTTCGGCTTAATATTGCGGTAATAATTTATCAAAGACTAAGAATTTATTCGTTTTGAATTGTATAACGCATTTAAGTATCGTAGAATATTCTGCACTTTCCGCCTTCTCAAATGTTATTTCAATTCTATATTAAAGTTTTATATTTATATTTGTTCAATTGTATCAAAAACTTAATAATATGATTGACACGATACCACACAATTTTGAAAATTATATACATGTAAAAATTTTAATGGTAATTGAATCGGTATTAAATTGTTTATATATATATATATATATATATATATAATTATATATATATATATATATTACTATATATATATATATATATATACTTTTTTACATATAAGTGTTTATACATATATGTATATATATTAAAGAAAACACATTATTATTGTGAAGTTGCAGTAACAGAACGAAAAATTAATTTCTGGCGTCCTCTAACGGTTGCCGCACAAAGATATTTGTGGCTATTATATTATAAAAAACGGATTGCTTTAAAAATAGAATAAATTTTTTTATCAACTAAAAAGAGACTCCATATAAGGTCGAAAAATTTTCGTTAACTTACTAGTCTGCCGCGGGAAAATTGGATAACGCGCCATCCCCGGAAAGAATAGAGGTCCGTTGGTTCGAATCCCGGTAGCAGTTAAAACATTGTTTTGTTAATTTGATTTTTCTGTATTGATTAATAAAAATTCGTATTTATTAAAAAAAAATATTGTAAGAAAGATGATCACCCTTTATATTTTTGACCTAATCAATGTGAAAATATTAAATTAACTTGCCATAAAAATATGTTGGCACTTCGTATGTGATATAATTTTTAATTACTGATTTCAAATAAAAAATATAAAATTTATTCAATACAATGTTAATAAAATTGGAATAAGTTTTAAACAAATAAATAAGGTATCTTGATTTGTGGTCTGTACTGGATGGAGGTCTTCGTTAGTAGCATTTTCCTCCGCTGATAATTTTGTAAAATATGAATCGTTTTATTTCGTATTTTAGAATAATTCAATTTATCACTTCGACAATATATACAATTTTCAAGCGCGTTTTGGAAAATCTTGATAAAATATGGGTAAACTTTGTGTTATCTTTATAATTAATGTTTTCACGTTCTCTAAACCACCCATAAACTTATTTGATCTGATTAAATCAATAAAAATATAATGCATCACAAATATTATATTTTATGGCACGGTTTATATATAATCATGCAATTTAAAATGTTTTGTTTAAGAATCCATGATATTTTAAATAAAATTATTGAATCTAATGAGATGATTACATTCGCATATCAATATTATTATTACATATTAATAATTTGTTTATTCAAAATATTGAAAAAATATTATTATCGACTGTTAAATTCAAAAAAAATACTTTTTTTAAAAGAGAGAAACGTTGCTTGGTTTTATAATAATGCGCCATTTTAATGTACACATAATTATCAAATGACATTGTAAAATGTATTATTTCTTCAATAAATTTAGTCTTTTTTTGTGTAAATGAAGAAATAAAGCACATTGGGATCATTCAATTCTAGATAAGCGCTTGTGCTATGGATATATCACATCTCTCGCTTTGGAGAAAATATTTCAGAATGAAGATCTTATGAGTTACCAGCTATTCAAATCTTGGTCTATGAAGATGCATTATGAAAGCAAATTTGAAAAGCATTACTAAAGTTAAAATATAATGTATAGTTTATGTGTCATTAATTATTACGTAACATTGTGCTTCAGATTTTTTTATTGAGAAGAAAAGGAATGCGATATAGCCAAATCGGATACTGGTGGTTCACTTTCGAAAACTTTGGTTTTTGTATGACTATAATTTTTTTTATATACGTCATTCAGGCATATTCTCATGGTTCGAGCGATTGTAACAATCATGTCTTGATCGCTATTGTATGACTAGACTTCCACTTCCATGTGATGAATATAATATAAAATAAATACCATTATTATTGATAGAAATCATTTTGTTTCACATTCTACATATTGTCGCTGTATATATAATTAATCCTATGTGCCGTGTTAGTACATTCAGAGATAAACGAATGAAACTGAATATTTTTAGTTTGTTCAAATCTTTCAGAACAGTAGTGGATTTCATGTCACATAGACATTATTAATCAATTAATGTATATTATAGATGTCTCACAGAGAGGAAACTGTAGTTTTTTTTATGTGAAAGTAGGTATAGAAGTCTTTTTGGGTGTACATAGGACTTATGACCTATCGTATGGTTGGCTTAGGTCATAAGTCTTATGTACACCCAAAAAGACTTCTATATGTCTCACAGAGACGAAACTGTAGATTTTTTTTATTTTTAATGGGAAAGTAGGTATAGAAGTCTTTTTGGGTGTACATAGGACTTATGACTTATCGTATGGTTGGCTTAGGTCATAAGTCCTATGTACACCCAAAAAGACTTCTATACCTACTTTTCCATTAAAAATAAAAAAATTCTACAGTTTCGTCTCTGTGAGACATCTTTAATATACATTGAATGAAACTGGTTTAAAAAATAATTGCACAGACTCGATTTATAAAAAATATTTTAAATAATTACTGGGCAGACTTTCCAGATGAACGGCAAATTTTTTATAAGTACTCTTATATCTCCATTATTTATATGAAAAATTGACAAATTGATTCATTCATCTCAGAATGTACTAAACGGCATATTGGCTTTATTTTATATACAGCGACCATATACTAATATCTTCATCCAATGTATTCAAATATTAAAACAAACCCAATATTTCCGCTATAATGATGCAGATATTGACATTTTACAGATGTATTGAAGTTTCTCATAGAAACTATTCAATTAAAACAAACCCAATATTTACACTATAATGATGCAGATATTGACATTTTACAGATGTATTGAAGTTTCTCATAGAAACTATTCAATTAAAACAAACCCAATATTTCCACTATAATGATGCAGATATTGACATTTTACAGATGTATTGAAGTTTCTCATAGAAACTATTCAATTAAAACAAACCCAATATTTCCACTATAATGATGCAGATATTAAAATTTTACAGATGTATTGAAGTTTCTCATAGAAACTTTGCAGGAATAACATTCACCAATTATAACAATCTTGTCGTTTAGAAAATAGGGGGGACTGAACGGATAACGCACCTGAGAAATCCGTTCGCTGTTCCGTGTAACTCTTAATTTTAGGACTAAATAAATTAACGGCAATGTCACACAATACAGCTGCTTTAAAGTTAACGTCAGCACTGTGCTAAACGTTTTGGGTAGCTAATCACGAAACACGCTCCCGGGTCAGCGGAAATCCAATCTTCGTTGAAAGCCTTTACCACAGCATTGAAATTGGATTGAGGATCCTACTGGAGCCCCTATCTCTTGACACTCTGTTATCAAGCACCGTAAATGTGAGGTATATAAGCAAAGGCAGCAATATCTATACAATGAAGAGTGTTTTAAATGCAGTCATTACTAATTTATGTAAAATGTACTGAATTCTAGATTTTATGTATCCATCCCTTCCAAAATCATGTTTGCTATAAAATCTCCAATTCAGTACATTATAGTTATCCTCGATGACTGCATTCAATTTTTTTCCAATATTGCTGCGTTTGCTTTTATATTATTAAATATTTTTTTAGCAAATTGATACAATTTTATACTATATTTAGATACAATATAAATCTATATTAATTTGTATGAGAGACTAGCACATTTTATGGAAAGTAAAGCAAACACTTAATGAATGTAACATATGAGTCGCAGAGTACCAAACTAATCTAACCGACATTTTTTTTTCAGATTTGAATGTCAATTTATTTTCTACATTCCTAAATTTTAAATATTAATTAACTATCATAAGAAGTATCGATCTGAAGTTATTGCTTGATAAAAACAAGCTTAACTTTCAAAACAAACCTATATCCAAATTCGTTACTCAAAAATTTATTCATTGTTTAATAAAAAATTAATAAATCATTTTAAATATTTCGCATTTTTAAATTACTAAGTGATTTATTTCACTACATCTCCGAAAATGCAATGAATAAATTTATTTCCTTGCAGTTCATAATCAACCTTAATCCAAATGCTTGTATTTCAAAAGCAACCTAAATCCATTGTTTGATTTTAAAAAGTACTAGTTCTTTTTAAAATGTAATTTAAAAGTCCATTTAAAAATTACTCACGAAATATAAAAGCTTCATATACTTCATGTTATTTGAATATTTTATTTTTAATTCGTTTTTCCATTACTTTAAATAAGATGTACAATAATTTTCAGTAATTTGTCAAAAAAAGTTCATGGCTTTAGGTAGGTTGTAATGTTCAACTACTGGTAGGATGAAATGTGTAGGTAACATATTTAATTAATTTTCATAGAATAGTCCTTTCGAAAATAGGTTTTAACTTTGTGAAGACATAATTAATTAATTATGTCATCATCAATGGCTTTGTTTACACCACTTTATGAAATACTAGGTCTATATGTTTCGAAAACATTGTTCTCTGAATCAGAATGGGGTGTATACTAAAGTTAAAATATAGACTAACATAGGAATAAGATCAAGAAAAAGTGTTGTAAGAGGGAGGAGTGGTGGGAGAAGGGATAGGAAGAGAGTTAGCTAGGGATTACATAGTCATTAGAAGGGGAAAATGGTTAAGTCGAAAAATATTCAATAGAGGATTGTTTACAAATTTAAACCAACGTTAATCTTTACCAATGTTAATCTATATTACAACTTTAGTTAGTATACAACTCATCAAAGAAGAGATCGTTGTTCTCAAAAGATGTAGTTCTTGTATTCAATAAAGTGGTATAAACAAATTTATTTGACATTGATTAAATAAGAATTTTGTATGTACCTCTATACATATTTATGTATGTATTTTTATTAACTTTTTGAGTATATTTTTTTAATAATTTTGAAATTACTTTAAGTTTAAAAATAAAGTAGCGGGACTAAGTGTTGTACAACAATGAAAGTTATAATTTTTTTTACCAAAAACACATGTATTATACACAGCACATTTTTGGCGTTCTTCCTTATAGCTAGATTAATCACACTATTAAGTTATTTTAATAAACTATAAACGGAAATAAGGGAAAGGAACACACATATTGTCTACCATTAAAATAACAGCTTATATTTTCTTGCAGAATTGATATTGTAACCACAATCTTTTGCCCATTTATATTATCCATTATAAATATCCAAGTCCCAGCAAGGGCAACAAGATCACACTGCCCCTTTCATATTCCTGTATCTCGCATTAACTCCGGATTGCGCTCACCCATAGAGGCAATGTGCCGAGCTTGCAAAAACTTGTTCACCGACATCCATATATATTAGTGTCTTCATATAAACTACGAACCCACATAAAGAGTATTTTGCGTTACAATTTTTAATTAATATTCAAATACTCTGCGACGCAAGATGTAAATGAAGTTTCACATATCTTAATATGTTATTTCATTATATTTTAATTTACTATTAACTTATTTTAATGTTTCATTTGCTATTATTACTCCTCTTGTCTATTATTTTTCGTTTATTTTTGTTATTATTATGTATTTTTTTTTATATTTATTTATACAGTAGATATATAATGTTTTTATAATAAATTGATTCAATGTTATAACATTTTTACAGACATTATATTCCCTATAATATGAGCCCAAGCTCGAGCTTATGGGAAGAGTATTCCCAAGCTAAATTAAAGTATAAAAGCAGAAACCATTTAGAAGTAGTAATTTCTTTTATTATACAGAAACCACTTGAGAGATGTGGGCAATGTTACAATTCATCGTTGTCCAAAATCAAGGATTTGACTTCTTTCTTAAATGTTCGTATTTTGGAATGTTCCTTTCTTGAAATTTGTTTTGCGACAACAATGTATTGTACCATTTAACTCCCAAGTACGCATAATGATGTTGTGCCATGGTGGTTCTTAATTTATTATTTGTCCTTTTGTTTGTCCTTTTGTTCTATATTTATTACTTATACAGTCTAATGGGTGAGATTTATTTATAAAATAATCTTTGTAAATTTGGCCTAGGAAGTTTGTTTTGTATATTTTTGTGAGTGATGGTAGATTAAATTCTTGAAATATATTTACAGTAGGACATTCATAAGGTTTTTTGAGAATCGTTTTAATAATTATTTTTTGCATTGTGATTAATGGCTGTACGGTTGACAAATAAGCCCCTCCCCACCCAATAATACCATATTGTAAGAGGGACTGCACCGACGCGTATATTTCGAAATTATTTATATGTGAAATATGCTAGGATATAAGTCAACACGTTGCATACTGTTTGTTTATATTCTTTTTTTATATGTATCTCCAACCTGTATCTGTTATATTTCAACAAATAAAAATAAAAATATAAATCTTATTTGACATTTCTGTGAAACTGGTTGGAGCCACGTGTAAAAAACAGGAAGAAATACGCGCGTTCTGTAAACAATGCATCGAAATACCAGAAAATTAGTCGAACGCCTGTCGTACGGTTGATAAATAAGCCCCTCCCCACCCAATAATACCATATTGTAAGAGGGACTGCACCGACGCGTATATTTCGAAATTATTTATATGTGAAATATGCTAGGATATAAGTCAACATGTTGTATCTTGTTTGTTTATATTCTTTTTTTATATGTATCTCTAACCTGTATCTGTTATATTTCCAAACAAATAAAAATATAAATCTTATTTGACATTTCTGTAAAACTGGTTGGAGCCACGTGTAAAAAACAGGAAGAAATACGCGCGTTCTGTAAACAATGCATCGAAATACCAGAAAATTAGTCGAACGCTTGTCGCACTGTGTGATTTAGAGAAAACATTACGAGGCAAGACTCGCGAATGATTCTTTATAATGCCTACACGTCGAATGCACTCTCGTGGCATGCATGCGACACATTAATGCAGTCATTACTTGTTCTCAGAAACAAATCATTTGCGATATATTTATAAATCGCAAAACGGAATGTTGCATTTCTCAAATCTCTTCGGTTTTAGGTGGAACAACAAATGTTTTCCCGGACTTTGTGTATTGTGGAAAACACGTTTTATTTCCTACAAAACACGCTCATGCAACACGCGCGTAATTGCAGTTTTTTTAATAAAATAAATATTGAATTTTTAAAAGAATACGCGAATATATTTGATTATAATGTGAGCAATAATAAAATTGTTTCAAATTAATTTAAAATCAAACATAATAATTTCGCTCTCTTTCTGTCTGTTTCCGTAACTTCGTGTAACGTCCGTAATTTCGTTCGAATTCACGGCTAAAAAAACGAAATTAAACAGCCGGAGATGGGGTTTGAGCCCCGGGCCACCAAACCCGAACCGTCTCTCTGTGGAGCGCCAAAAATATATACAATTAACACAAATGTATAGAAGGGTTTAGCAAAGACGCGGACCATTCCACGTTCCTTCCAATTGCTGGTATGGGAAATATAAAAAAAAAGTGTTCAAATATTTTGATTAAAGTCATTATTACGGTGTGTCGGATATAAATAAGTAAATAATAAGTACTTGATATATAATTTCATCTCACAGAGACGAAATTATATTTTTTTATGGGAAAGTAGATATGGAAGTCTTTGGGTGTCCATAGGGCTTGCGAACTATCGTACGGCTGAATGATCACTTTACACAATGTAGCATTCACTATTTTCAATTGGACAAACTCATTTGGACTAACTCAAAGATATTCTAAGTAAATACTTATTCTTTAGGACCGGCATATAAAAGTAGTTACAGCTAGTGTAAATAATAAAATCTTTAAATTTGTACAGGGATATTAGATATCTATATCAAATAATGAACCTTCTTTATTCTGGTGCTTTTTTGGTTTTAAGATGAAATAGTTGGACCGCGATTTCCTTTTTTTAAGACCTTTTCTGCTCACAATTTTTCCTTGAATGATGAGGATCTGGTAATTCTCTGGGTATATCATGATATGGCCAAAATCCAAAATATTTCGGTTTCGAATTGTGTTAAAAATCTAGATCATTTGACATTGTCATTTGTAGTCAATCCAGATTATTGTTAGAGACCATATGCAGTTCCACATCTCGGATGCTTCTAGTCGTTTGATAATTGTTCCAGTGAGAGTCTATGATTCCATTGCACATAAAAATACAGGGAGCACAGCATCGTATATTTTTCATTCGAAAATTTAGGTTTAGATTTAGATAGACTGCGTAATCCATTTTTTATCAAGAAGAATGCAGTTCTGGATTGCTCTGTACAATATTATACTGGGGTCCCAGTTTTCGTTTAATCTGCATCCCAGGTAGGTTTTTTTTATCTGCTCTTTCTTATCTAATTCTATCTATGTACAGGCCACCATTTTCGTTCACTAAGGAAGTAGATTCAAGTCAGCGAAAGAAAAAAAAATCTTCACATATTTTCAAGCCCAAACATCTCCACATCTAAATAATAGAGCCTTCGACTAGTACGTACTTCTAGAATAGATTTAAGGAGCCGAGACGTGGATCATCCCCAATAATATCATAAGTGGGGTATAATAGCAAAGGCAGCAATATCCAAAAAAATTAAAAAATTGTTTTGAATGCAGTCACCGAAGATTACTTATTTAAAATATGTTTTGAATTCTAGATTTTATGTATCCATCCCTTCCAAAATCAAGTTTCATATATATTTATTGGCTATGTTTCCTATTTTCAAATTCAGTACATTATAAATCAGTGTCTACGTTTAATTTTTTTTTGGATGTTGCTGTCTTTGCTTTTATACTTATACTATCATTCATACACATACAAATCAAAAATTGTCTTCACAGTAGATACTTTCTGTAATTTTCTTTACATTTAACTCCCGCTGTAGATACCTACGTTCTGTAAATACATCACATTTCGAACATATTAGGATTTTGTTTACGGTATTTTTTTATTTCTCAAGACGTAACTTTTTTTTATTACCTTCGATTTTAAACTATCTATCATAAAATTAAGTCATTTTAATCGATAACTGTGAGTAGTTTTTTTTTTTCAATTTTTTTTTTTTGCATTCGAAAATAAAAATTACTTTTCCCTGTCTAGTAATTCAGTTACCCAACAAAGTAAATATAGACGTAGTTACGGGAATAGTGTGATCCTATGTTCCGTACCTAGAATGAATGAATATATTATGTGTGCATTGTGTAAGCTGTCGGTAGAATGCATTTTCGGAACCATCACCGACCATCCGATAGCCCGTGGCGGACGTTATAAGGTTTAAGAGTACGTACCGCTGTCTAAAATATCCAGCATCCGAATTTCACACATGAATTGCCGTCACACCCCACGGGGAAACCCCTCGATGGATCATTTTTCCGCTACTCTACGTCGGGTCCAAAAAAAATCTCGCGACGTTCGGTGCATTTATTGAAAATTGCAGTTGCTCTAACCACGAACCTTACATCGCGCTGGGCCATGATGTAGACTATCGTTGGTAATAATTCGAATGCACTTTTCAACCATGCATAAGACGTGATAAAACATTACATTACAGAGTTTCCCAAGTCAAACATGGCCGTTAGTTTGAATTTGAAATGCATTTCATTGAAACTCGGTTAAGTTGTACGGCGATCAATAAAAATGCATAATTTATACAACTCTATCCGATCAATAAATTATTTCTAAATGTATCTTCTATTATTATTATTTATTAATAATAATATACGCCCCGATTTGGACTTTAACATTATAAAGAAAAAAGAGAAGCATAGCTAACTACATAAACTTGCTAATGTTAAAAATTACAAAAAAATTAAATAATGTAAGCAATTGATATTAAGAAAGAGAGTGATTAAAAAAAATATATATATATCACAAAAATACTACAAATAATATAAATAAAACAAATACAGGAGAACTATAAAATAGTAAATAATATTGACGGTACCATCGTTAAAATATTTAATAACATATAATTATTTTTAATTTTTAATGGAATTACTTTAAATTGTTTAGTTGCGATTCTTAAATAAATGAATTTTTTATGATATTTAAAACAAAGTAAATTAATAATTTTAAAAGCTATACATAAAAAATATATTTATCGAAAAATATTTGAATTCCACCGGGATACGAACCCGGAAATTTTCCTTTCCGGGGAAAACGATACTACGGCAAAATTGTTTCATATAGCGTACTTAATAATAATATTTGTTTGTATGAAATCAAGTGAAATACATATTTTTATCTGCAGAGCGCTTTGATTTTATGGTAGGTTATAGAATTCAGCAATAAATGTTATTCAAATAATTTCAGTGTAACAAAAAATTTTAGAATATTCTACAAAAATTTTAAAATTCACATTAATGAAAATTATAACTAAGCTTTACCACCTTTTGTAAATATTTATTTTTAATATAATTTCGTATCTTTCTTACAATTCGATGCTAAAAAATGTAATAGTTTTGTCCGTAACACACAACCGGAAAACAAAGTTTTCCCATATATTTCGTTTACATGCAGATTTGCAATTCTGGTTGGAGGCTTTTGAGTTCCGAAATATAGCAGTGCAGTTTTGTGAAATCTACAATGAATAATGAACCTTATATCGGCGTGGATAGATATATATTTTTATCTTAACCCAACCAGGCCGAACACGCGCGTAGGTTTTTTTAAGCTATGGACAATTTATTCATAGTGAATGATGCGTAATTATACCATATTTGTGTATACCAATTCTTATACCGACTTAGGTCAACGCGAATCAGACAAAAAGGTGAAGCGAAGTTTTGAAGAAATATTTGAAGGCAAGGCAAGAGAAGTTTTATAGAAGCCGCCCATGATTAATATAATAGGATAGGATAGAGCGCCATACTCTTCTGTCCTGACATACAACTTTCGCTTCGTCTACATTCACACATCTTCGCATGCAAGCTCGACGGTTGTTCAGGCTTCTAACAGGACCACCTTCCAGTATCTGGTTAATCTGGTCATGCCACGTCTTCCGTGGTCGCCCTCTCTTTCTGGCGCCGTCAATACTTGCATCATATATCTTTCTTACCATTCTTTCCTCATTCATTCGCTCAACATGCCCAGACCACCTGAGCGACCCTACTTTTATTCTATGTATTATGCTACGATCAGCTTTACATTCTTCTACAAATAATATCTTCATTCTTTACTCTATCATACATGGATTTGCCACACATACGTCTAAGGGACCTCATCTCCACTGCATTCAATCTACTTTCGTTCCTCTTCTGCCAGCTCCAGGCTTCACTTCCATACATTAGTGTCGGTACCAGAACTCCATTATGTACCGCTAGTTTTGCCTCGGTAGACATATTTCTATTACAAATTATTGCATTTAAAGCACCGTTCACCCTATTCCCGGCAGTCATTCTCCACTCTATATCTTTCTCAACATTCCCTCTTCTATCGAACATACTTCCCAAGTACACAAACTCATCTACTTATACAGATGTATCAAAACTGGGTGTTACACAAAGAGCTATGGAAGATCACTGTTGGCTATCTCACTAAGAGGCAGGTAGATCAACAAGTGGATAAAGCAAATCACCAAGATTGTCGACTAAACGATATCTAAGCCATTGTAGCTGGTATTATGGACAAGGATAAGGAACTAGATGAAACAAAGTTTGGCCAGAAAGGCGTCAGACTGCTGTAGTGTTTAACGTAATGAACTGTAAAAGAAATGTTTTATCAATTCGCGGGCAGTAGAATCACCACGTTCACTGACAGCAGTTTAAAAAAACTAACCCATAATAAACAAGTTTTTATTATACTCCCTTTCTCGTTGAAATAGGTTTCACGCCTACTCTATGCGTCGGGATCGAAAATTAAACAATATAAATCGTTAAAATTTCGAATAATCCAAAATTATACTATAATTATTAAATATTTTAAACGAAAATTCGTTAGATCATTTTTATCGTCGTCACGAGTCTGCCTGCAAAGTTAGCTCGATTGGATCACGGAAAAATTGATCCAAAGTTTTTTTCGGCAGACAAGCCGACAAGACGACAAGCAGACGCTACGAATTAAAAGAAAGGGAGTAAAAAGAATGGACTGCTTAAACGTTTTGGGGTCATTCAAATATTGATTGATATTGATTCAAATATTATAACTGATTACACGCCAAATACTTTAAAGTATATGAACAACGTTATATTAAATACTTTAAAGTATATGAACAACACAATGAGCACTTCACCTGGGTCTATACAATTTATTACTGAGATTTAATTAATATTCACAAGACAGAATTGTATGAGCAGAGATGCCTTAAATACTACAAGGAAATGAGTGCAAGAAGAATGTAACAATGAAGTACAATTTGAACCAAATGCCTTTAATACGCAAACATGGGTGCAAAACTCCAACAATAATTATTTGTTAATTAATTAAAGGTATTCTTATGTGTTGTGTGTGTTCACAGAATATAATTTTGGAGAATCTCTAACACCGCGATCAAATGTTTTAAAATACTCTGTTGAGATTAAGAACTCAGCAATCATCACTCTTAATCTTCAATTAGCATGAATTGTGTTTGTTATTTTAACGCATAAAATACTTACTAAAGACAATTGTCATAGGTATTACGATCTTCCTTTATATTCAATTATCAAAGCAATTGACAAAATATGTTTTATAATACAATTGTTATAGGTATTACAATCTACCTTTATATTCAGTTACCAATGCAAGCTATTGAAAAAAATTGTTTTATAATACAGATATTTTATTTTTATTAATAATGTGACATTTATTATGAGTAAGTTTGCAGGCCTGTATGAGATTTCAGAAAGAAAAATATTTATGATTATATATATATCATAAAAATTCGTAACCCTTAAAAATTCTTAAAATCAAAATTGCAATGTATCCACGAAGTCAACGAAATGACCTATACTCAATTTCATAGTTATACAAAAATGATACATTATGCTTATTGGAAAAATTTTAACATTATCAATTTTAATCTGGGCAAAACGTACTTAAATAAATTTTCTTTGAATCTTATATAAGTTTTCCAAATTTTGTGAATTACACAATCATTTTCATTTTTGATATATATATAATATATTATATAACTATATATATATATATATATATATGTGTATATAACACTTCACCCCAGCTATTTTATGTTATGAGCCAACAGCACTCTTGCGAGAATGCTTATTTAACACTTTTGACTGAATGTGTGCGTATTTTACAATAAGATCTAATGTCATATTTACACCCTGGGGAGGTTTAGTATTGTAACAATTATACAGGTAAAATTGTATAACTAAGACAGGTATTTATAATATCTAAAAACAGGCCGCCGTAAACAAGTAGGTAACTGAAAACGTATACAATTTACCATCTTTCATCTCTGTTAATTTTGTTTGACTGGCTAAAAATCAAACGATTTTTTTTAAAAATTAAATTAGTCTGGTCTCAATAATCGTCACTCTGATGAAATTAAACGTTGTTCGATACCCGTTAGAGAGAAACATCAGTTTTACTTGGGAATGAACTCGAAAAATTTTGATCAAATATTTATTAATTAATTATTCAATTTTTTTAATACGCAGTATCGTCCATCTTAGATGTCTATTTTTTAATCCAATTTCTTTTTTCATTTTAAAGAGCGGGAAGTTTTTCTTTTTTGAGAACATTTTATCCATTAATTTTCTGTAGATATTTGCATTCGCCTTAATTATTTTGCGAATATATTTTAGTCTGGGTTCTTTCGATTTTTAATGATTTATATTATGGACCACCTCTCTTGCAGTCTCCTTAGACCGTCCTAATGCGTAATTCTTTCGGTTCTGCTTATTCCCCCACCTTGAATGCTTTCAACCTATCCCTCTCTCTTTAGTTATACAATTCTACGTTTCGACGAATTACTTTTAAATTTTTAAGTTTATTTGTATCCAACTAAACAAGAATATTTTATTGAATGTAGATTAGTTTGAAAGTCTTAATTACAGTTTTAAATGAGAAAAAGCAAAAAATTTCACTGTTTCGCGGTAGCCAAGCGTTTGCGCTCCAAACGCTATTGTAAATTCTTTTAAACTTACCATTTTTAGTGTTAGTCGGCAAAAGCATTCATTAAGTGTCTCGCGTATAATAAATACCGAACAAAATAATATTAGGTTCTGAATCATTTGCTGTTTTTTCGTACACTGTGTACTCGTATGCAAATTAGTTAAATTATGTTGATTTTTAAAATTGTATGGTGCATTGTTAAAACATATTGAATACTTATATCGACACTTCGTCTGCTGTATAAGATAAGACAAAGAATGTACCTACACGTTCATAGTACAGAACATAATACTCACGGGATCACATTATTACGTCTGCCTCGGAATAGTACGAGCAAAGAAATAACACCTCACTTATTAATGTTATAATCCGGATACTTACGAGTTTTTTTCAGATTTTCGAATAGGTTTGTAGTAGGGAGGCCTCATTCAGTAATACTTGTTTATAAATTGGTTTCGTACGCCTACGTAAATAATAGATAACTATCATTAATAATAGGTATTGATTTTTTGGAAATACTTAACTTGGTGTTATTAATAATAAATATTCTTGAACAATATACTACTGGAAGAGCACTGTCTGCTATAATACAGTAAATTACTAGTGTAGCAGGCAGGGCGTCAAATCAATTTAGTGTTTACTTGCTGCCAAGACACTCAACAACAATGAAAAAAGCTTCATTAAATTTTGTTAACACTGTAAACATTTGTAACATTGATCATTGAATAAACATTTGAATTTGAATTTGAAAATTTGTTGTATATACTCGTAAGACAGTATAACGTCCGGGATAGCTTCGAGAAAAAAAAATATCTGCGACTCTTCAGGTTGACACGCAATCATCAGTAAGTGTATGAATCTTTGGAGAAATATTTTTTAACGTAAACGCACATGATTCGTCCGGACTACATTAATTCATGTGTCAATGAGAACACGATAGAATTCATTTTTTATAATCCGCGGCGTGTCCCTGTCGGCACGGCGTGTTGTGTTTATGGCACATGCCTTTCAATAATGTACGCAAATTTTTATTTGCGAACCCAAATGCGAGTTGGCATAATTTTGACGACAAACCGTTGTGTGAATTAATTTTTTCCGATAATTTGAAACTTTTATGCACTTTTGTAGATGATGTAGAAATTAAATTGGAACGCTCTTGAGACTTGTGATCAGGAACGACGAAGGCAATTTTTAAATATTGTATTAATGGTGTACATAATCAGTACACGAATTAGTGTATGATGGCTTATTGTATCATCAATATTTGATGATGAGCAGGCTGAACATTTTTTTTATTAATATCAAAATATCAGTAGATTTATAAAATTAATATTTTTTAAATTACACAGTACAGTATGGCAGAAGTTAAAGACAATTGAAACTAATTATATATAAATACAGATTCTTATTACTCATTGAATTATAACAATATTTGATAAAAATTTAAAAATAGGAGAGCAAAAATAATAAAATTAAATAATTAGTTTTGAAAATTAGAAATAGTGTATCTCATTTCATTTTCAAAATTAGAATGATTCAAAAATTGTTATTAAATAAAATGAAAAAAAAAACGATTTTTTTAAATAAAAATACTCTGAATTAGATTTTTTTTAATATTTAGTTTTACTTTAATATTTCAGTTTAATGAAAACTAAAAATAATAAGTACATCCATTACTATATCACGTATGTGTTAATCATTAATCAAAATATTTAATTCTCTATGTCAACTCTATGTCAACAATACCCGTTACTAACGCTATAAGAAGGCTCAACTAATAATGAGGTATAAGAAGCAAAAAAGCCATAATTCTGTATTTAACAGTGTCCATCACTAATGTTATCAAGACGTTACGCTACTCTAGGTAGCGTTGTTATCACAGCCTTAACTGGCGGCCGAAATATGTGTAGTAAAAGTAGGTAAAAAATTACATACTTTATAATTAAACTAGCTATAACCCGTCAAAAGACGGGTTATAGCTAGTTTAATTATAAAGAGTAATTAAAAACCTAAAATATTGAACCGTTTGTTTTTAATTACTATTAATCAATAAAAAAATTAATTTAAATTTGAGGTAAAAGTCTGGCTAGCTTACTTTTCCAGGTCGCAGTTAGTACAGATAAAATAAAAAACGAAAACATGAAAAGATTTGAAAGCTTCTTAAACCTTTATCAATTTTTCCCACAAGTAAGCATTGTAGTAGGTACATAATAATCTTTTCCAAACTGGAATAAAAAAGACGATAGTGAAAACAGTAGGAATTCTTAAAAAAATGCGCCTGGAAATAAAATATATATATTTTATATTGTATTGTAATAGTTAAGCGTATAAAAGTATAAATGAACATGTCGATTTTCAAAATAACATATACTTCTCACTAATGTTATCAAGACGTTACACTACTCTAGATAGCGTTGTTATCACAGCCTTAACTGGCGGCCGAAATATGTGTAGTAAAAGTAGGTAAAAAATTACGTACTTTATAATTATACTAGCTATAACCCGTCAAAAGACGGGTTATATAAAGAGGGGTTATATATATTATATAAAAAGGGTTTAATTATAAAGAGTAATTAAAAACCTAAAATATTGAACCGTTTTTTTTAAATTACTATTAATCAATAGTCGATGATTCATGTATAAGGAAGGAGTATGTAGGTACTGAGAGTAGAGACATAGTTATAATCCAATACAATACAATAATAATAAATGCAGTAAAAGAAAAAGTAGAAATGTTAAAATGACTTTAGTATAATTGGAGGGAGTATACATAGGTAGGTACTTGAATAATTTAGAGGACGAAACACTATTATTGCGTAATCACCCATATGTGTCCGCGAAATATTTGTACACGAATATTCTTACTCTTAAACAATTTTTTTTCTTATAGGTAATTAACAAGAATATACCTACTTTATATTGTCGATGGTTTGATCGTTATTTGGAAAGTTGCTTGACTATGAACGATTTTTCCTATAGCTTTATTTTATTTATTTTTCGTAAACATAAAAGCATGTATGTAAATAAATGCGCCACTCATCTCGCAAGGGATATACGCGTTCATATGCCAAATTACGCCAATTTGTTCAATTTATTCTTCCAGCAAAATGCAACAGATAACGTTTGTATTAGTAAAAACAACTTCAGTTAGGCATACACTAGCATACACGGATAAAGCTCCTCGAACCCGACTCAAAGCTACAATTTATTCCGAGTTCAGAACTTCTTTTACATTCGTACATCTTCTAACGTAACATAATCCTGATAAGCTTTTTCTGCAACCAGGACGAAATCAGCTGAAGAGATACAGATATGAATTCCAAATTATAGATACAGATGTGAATTCCAAATTATAGATATAGACATGAATTATAAATTATTGATATTTATATATATTGAAACGAGTGTGGATGCTGCAATATTCGTGTGCAAGCGACAAAGTCGTGGAAATAATAGGGAATGTTTTAATTTAATTCCACATGTTGTTTATAATCGACTTAGTTTCATTCACTTCTACGCTGTTCTTTTTAAGGATTTTAATTAAAGATTTTAATACCCCTGCGTATTTACATCCTACTGCAAGTATGCTGTTATCTGGTAGTACAAATAAAAGTCTACATAAAAGTGTGGGCTTTCTTCTGCTTTATATTGTTAACAAAATGAAAATAAACTCATTATATATCTATATTAAAAGCGACAATTCTAGATATTCGAGATGCTGGGGGTAATTAATGAACTAGCATACTGAGACTTCTGCAACAAAATGGAATAGTTGTAGACATAGATATCAAAATATCACTTTTTAGCTTCATCAGAAATAATTGGAATTAAAATAATATGAGCTGGATACTTTTTCTATTGAGTTTTGCTTAGTGATTTTGTTCGGCAATTACGTCTCTGCGCATGTTTGATAAAGGACATGGGTTTTATAAATTTTGAAGTGAAAAAAGGTTGTCTCGAACGATGATCAGAAGTATAAAGGTTTAAAGGTTTATTGCGCAAAGTAATTCAGCGCTGTCAAAAAATATTAGTATTTAATTATTTATTCATCTTCTACCTACATATTTTTTTGTTAATGTCTACATTTAGATTTTTAATTTTTAATATACGTTGTATCCTGATGAAGGAACCATTGGCCCCGAAACAATTTGGTATTTTCAAAAAATTTGTGGTGTATATAATAATTTATTAAATTTCACATTAAAAAAAATTCTAATGGAAGTAAAACTTTATTATTTTTTTGTTAGGTGCTCGTATGTGTTAATTTTTTAAAAACGAACCTATTACCTTGTTTCATATTCTTTAATTTAATTTAATTAACAAATTTAGACGAGGGAAGGGGGGAAGAAAAAGGAAACTGGAAATGGATTTGGAACATGGATTAGAAAGTTAGTCATTCAATAATGTGGCTAAATTTAAACTTAAATAATGGAAGACTACCATATAAATTTTCGAAAAGGTATGGGTTTGTACTATGGTTTATACATATTTTTTTAATTGGTACGGAAATGTTGTATATTAAACAAGTTGTTTGATCGTTTAGGGTATTTGGGGCAGTTAAGGTGTATTTGTTCCAGTGGGTAAAGCGAATCAGTAAGAATATTCAAAATTTTGTAAAGATGAAATGTCGTGTGAAGTCCTAGGTCTTGATATGGATGGTGCAAGATGATAATGCTCAGCTTCTTTACTATCGCTAAACTCCACATGACATCGAAAGTTCAATTTTTTAAAGAATTTATTCCGGATATTTTAAATTATGTTTTTTACTTATATGTGTTGTTAAATGAGTACCTATTCCAGACTGTTGAACAGATGCAATGCTTAAGGTTAAGTTAGGATAAATAAATGGCATGCCTTGATTTTAGTTTACTATTGCCAAACTCCACATGACATCGAAAGTTTAATTCTTTAAAGAATTCATTTTGTATTTATTCAATTCTGTTTTTATAAGTATGTTAAATGAGTATTCCAGATTGTTTAACAGATGTATTGCTTAAGGTTAACTTACGATAAATAAATAGCATGCCTCGCTTTGAGCTTGTTTCCAAAACGGCCCAAGTAAACACTTTAGTCCAAACAGCAAAGTGCCTAATTTTCCCGGTAATTTTTGTATCTCTGAACGCCGCGCGGATCATTAATGCGTTACCCGAAAACTACTGTCACATTCCAAACTGCAGACGGGCCTCGCTGCACGTGACACGGTCGCTTGGACCGCGCCAGGGAGGGGCGTTAATGCGGCGGCAAAGCGTTTGTTCGACACCAAAACCACGTGTTAAAAATAAACAGATAACATCTCGACTATAGACTTTTACGAGGCGGTATGTTTTGTCGCGCTCGCACGCGCTGCCGTAGTACTACTACGGGGTGAGGAAAGTTACAACTTTCGCGAGATTATTCCGGTTTTCCGTAACTAAAATAGGATACTTTTTCGCCAATCATTTTTATTATTGCCTCTTTATTTTTTAATGTTTTGCAAGGGAAAAAAATAATATTCTAAATGCACCCATGTATCATCCGTTAAGTAATGTACATGGCTGGATGAAAAAAAAATCTCGGATTTAAAAGCACGGCAAATGCCACTGAAAATTTTATTTCATAATATAAAAGTGCATGAAATGCATTTTTTCAAAGTGGTCCAGGTGGTGCAGTTAAATATATATTTTCAAATATAAATTTTTAATTCCAAGGTTTTATATTTTAAAAAATCAACAAACGTTGGTCGTACTCGACATCATAATCAAATCGATAGTGAAAATGTATTTGAACTTATAATTTGTCTCAGTACGCCTCTCTGCACCATATATATTTTTTTTATATAATTTATAAATCTTTATTTAGTTAACATACAATTTAACATTAACTTATATTAACCATGCAATACTCACTTACTACTTTATATAATATTTCTATTATTTTGTTTTGCGACATGATGTATGTATTACTTTTTGAATATGATAGTATTTCTCTGTTTTGTTTTACATTCTCGAATAGGTTATTGTATTCTTTAGTTCTTTGTAATATAAACTGTTTTGTGTTTCTCTTTTCTTTAAATTAGGAATTCTTGTTTTATTTGAATTTCTTGTATCATATCAATGAATATCTTTGTTATATATTATTTTATTTTTTAAGTGTTTTGACGTTCTAACATTTAGGATTTTATATATGAAAATCATTGTGTTTAGCTTAAGTCCTTACTTTACAGAGAGCCAATGATTAATTTTATGCTTCAACAGGCGAATAGGCCAATAGGTTTTTTGAAAACATTGCACTATTATTACAATGACTTTTTATCGAATATGAAAAATTTATTCGTTTTAATACAAATAAAATGATAAAAAATTACTGAACAAATTCCATTTTAAATATCCGTAACGTTTTTAACCTTTTATTTAACTTGCATTGAAACGAATGAATTTTTTATATTTTATTTAATCAAGGCAGGATTCTACTTTGGGCGCTCGAAAAAAGGCTATATTTATAATTTTTTTATGAGATTATGATACTCTGATAATACGTTATTTTTTTATTACTATATATTTTATGCACTTTTAACATACAAAAACACCATTTGAATATAACGCCAAATTGGCCATTTAAAACAGATTTATTTTAAATTTTTGGGTTCAATATATCACTAGCAACGGACTGAACTAGAATTTTTAATTTAAATGTAAAAATAACAAAACAGCGACAAAAAAAAAAGGAAAAAAAATTCATGTTTTTTGCCAAAAAAAATAGTAAAAATCATTTTATTTTAAATGATTCTTGTTCAGTCGGTTGCTTTAGTTACACAAAATATGTTGTTAAAAAATCATAACGATCGGTTCAGTAGTTTCTGAAAACATAGCATCAAGCGGTGTAAAAAAGTAGTTTAGAGATAAACGCGTTCAAAGTTTTTGTAAAAGAAAAATCACAAAAAAATTAACCTACGTTTAATCAGCGATGACTGCACCACAAAAAATGCCTTTCGTCCGTTCCAAAAGATTATTTACTTCCGATTTTGCCTTTTCGATTTTTTTAAAGTTTCAAAATAGAACTCTGCCTTAAATAAAACATTTCAATAAAAATATATAATTACAATAATATTAATCATAATTATAATAATATAATAAATAATTATTAAATCAGAAATCCTTTGAATAAAAAGCTTTTTCCGGATTATTGTGAATGTAAAAGCGGATCGCAGGTATATTTTGTTTTATTTTTTATTCGTTATTCGTCACATCGCTTTGAAAAGTTGGACACTATCAATAGTCAAACCAATATTGTTCGTGTTCGCGAATTGGAAATCGGGACAAACCAGGAACCTGGCTGACATTGTTGCCTTACTGGGCGCACGTAACCAGCCTACCGTAATATTCCGACTGGTGCCTAAACTCCATGCCCGTACCAGCCGGCGTCAAACCAAATAAAAAGCATATTTTAAAACCGGCAGTATACTAATAATAGTATTTTACTTGGTGACAAACTAACCGTTTTTTTGAGGTTTGTATTTATTGCCTCGATGATTGGCAACTGATTTATCGTAATTCGACGGGCAACCATCGGCACTATATAATAGTTATATCCTAGTTACCGATCATCGCTACAGTCAGATACAAATCTCAAATAACTGTACCGAAAATAACCGGTTAAAATAACGGTTTGATCATCACTATCCTTCCTCCCTGGGTATCAATCCGTGGGATTGATTTGCAGCAAAGCACATCTCCTTCTTCTTTCTGCTGGGTTTCCAGCGATCCTCTTCAGCTCTGTGTAGGAGGCACAATTCATATCTTGGTACACTTGCTCAAGATATTCACTCAAGATATTTCCCTCTACCATTCCCTGCACAGTCAAATATGCCCATCCATTTTGCACGCCTTTTCGAGATGGTATTCATCATGTGCCTGGTTTCATCGATCCTGCTGAGAACCTCTTCATTCGTAATAAGTATACTAAATAAATAAAGAAACCTTTGATGATGATTCTAAAATAAGCACGTACATATGTGTTCATACCGTTTCGATAAAATGGGTTTTTAAATTTGAATTAATAAAGGAGTGCTGAAACGGTTTGGTCATGTAGAACGTATGAACGAAGAAAGGATGATTAAGAAAATATATGGGGCGAGTATTGAAGTTAAAAATATAAAAAAATAAAATAAAGTTCGCCCTAGAAAGACATGGCATAATCACATACTATAAGTATTTGAGGGTGGGCCTTTTAAAACCCTCAACATGAATGTAGCCGAAGCAAAAGTGGTGTGCAAAGATATAAGAATATGGCGTTCTATCTTCTCTGCCTTCTCTGCGGCGAAACGGCGGGATGGTTAGTTAGTTAGTAAATATGTTAGTAATTTAAAATAACTAACTAACCATCATACCGTTTTTCTCCAGAATTAGACGGAGATGACAGATTGCAACATTCTTGTGTGTTCTGGAAAACAGGGCCGTCCTACAATGTTTGGTTTATGTGATCATGCCAGGTCTCTTGCGGACGCCCTTAATTCCTGTTCCATTAGCCTCATAAATTTTCTTTACAATTCCCTCCTCGCTCATATCTGTCTTTACGTAAACTAAGGCATATACAAAAAAACATTTACAATAGAGCTGTTTGGAGTTTGGCTTTACATACAAGGTGAACGTATTCGTCCGCTTTTACGTTAGTTTTTTTTAAATATATTTTTTATTTTGAGTTGCGGAGAAGTGTATTTGTATAAAAAAGTAAAAATGTATTTTTGGTAGATGTATAAGTTTACGTAGGGACCATCTATATGTTTCACAGGACCAAATCATCAAAGCGATCCATTCTTTATTCGTATTATCCGTTTATTCTTAATTTATTAAATAATTATTACTTTAAATAAATTCTCTGACGTTAGTCAGGAATTGAGAAATTAACTTAATTCATTTAATTATTTGATACCAACAACAATATTACAGACTTATAACTATTCCCGCTGAATAAATCAAATAATCAAATATCCAAAGAAAAAAATCTTCATTTACCAACATTCACCGAACTCGTATTATTTGTCCTTCGTGATACGACGAATTCTGCCTGCTGGTGATAATTAATATACATATACATAAAATATACAAAGTCAATTCACGAACGTTTTGAAATTATTTACATATTAGATCATTTGTATAAATATTGAAAAAATACGCCGTAAACAACTTAAAATAGTCAACGGCACTCAATGTGTCGAAATATTGTTGAGTTTATTCATCAATGAACGAGTACCTACACGACAAGCATTAATTTTTCAGTTGCGGCATCTGACATTTTAATTTATATTTTATTTCCAAAATAAATATTATGTTTTACTGTGCAGTCTATCTTTATTGTCAATAATTCTGTGCCTTCTTGTATACCTATTGGCAAGTAGAATGTCTTAAAAACTTGTTGGCCATTTAATTAAATAATTTGAAAATTAAATTTATATTTCTTTTTAAATTGGAATATAACGTGTTTCTATAAAATATTTAGATACGAAATATTACTCCCATTTACAAAATTAATAATACTGTTTCAATCTAGTCAGTCCTGTATTACTAAATGATCGATATACAATAATAACTGATAAAATAATAATTCCGCAGTGGACAACTTCAATAATTGTGTTCTCAAAATATTGTTAAAAATAATTATTTCATTAATATGCGCAAAAAATACACTTAAATAACTAATTACATATCTATATAGGTATAGGTAGTGTTGCTTACACTATTTGGTTTTTAAATACTACTTCTTTAGTTTTTCTTTAATGCTGATTGGTCATTTTCCATTGGTATTGCCATGGTAGTTTATTCTTGATTCTTTATAGTGAATTTTCATTTGTTCATATATGGAATTTAAAACTATAGAGTAAATCAGCGCCATCAATAGGTTGAATATTAAATAATTCAAATTTATATGATAGTAATATTACCTTTGTGATTTTGGGAGTATTTATTTCTAAGGAATCTATTCCATAAAAACAAGTTGTGATTACAATGATTACAATCATTTATAATTAGTAAATATTTTTATAGCGATTTGAAAAAAGTTTTATTTAGAGATCGAGTTTTACTCTTTTCATAGCGTTCAAATTAAATTTACAAATGACAACGATTCCGCAATTTCCCTGTTACTGGATTGATATTTGTTTATTTCCAGACAAACAAAGCTACAACGTAGTCAACGTGCATTCGAAATTCTACAAAATTATTGCACTTGCTAACAAGTTCCGAATGTTTTAAAAACGTGTCTACTTCACGTGCAAAAATAATAAATTTAGTATTTATCTATGGTCGCCTCGTTCTAGAATATACACTTACGTTGTATGTTTTTATCCCGGATGAATATCCCACATACTTATATAGATCATCATCAGCTGCTATTGTCAATCCACCACTGAATGAAGATCTCCTCATGTTTCTGCCATGTCTCCGGTCCTCCGACAGAATTTGCAGTGTCACTCCCACCGCTTCGATAATTTCCATAGAAAGATCCACCTTTCAACCCGCCTGGCAAGCATGATAGGTGAATGCTAACTACCCTCGTGAGAAACTACCTTTGGTAGCCACCCGAATAATAAATTCGCGTAACGAAAGCTGGTTCACTTCAATATATGCATATGAAGTAAATTATCTCGATTATCCCGCGTCAGTTGATCAAAAGAAGAACCGTTGTCCGCTCCCGAAGGTTCGAGCAGATCGCACTACTCATCTTCAGACGGGAGGTTCACCAAAACAATCTTAAAAAACGTCTTTTCAAGCCGGCAGCTCTGCACTAAGTGAATTTTTCATTCAGAATATTTTGAGTTTGTTCAAATCTTTCAGAACAGTGCTGGATTTATGTCATAGAGACATTATTAATCAATTAATGTATTTTATAGAAATCTCACAGAGACGAAACTGTATTTCTTATGGGAAAGTAGGTATAGAAGTCGTTTGGGTGTACATAGGACTTATGAACTATCTTATTCATGGGTGGAAATGGCGAATGTTACATTGTGTAAAGTGATCACTTAAGCCAACCATAAGATAGGTCATAAGTCCTATGTACACCCAAATGACTTCTATACCTACTTTCCCATAAGAAATACAGTTTCGTCTCTGTGAGACTTCTATAAGATACATTAATTGAATTTTTCTTTGTCTGTATTTTATCACTCTGTATACTTATCTCGTTTACGGCCTAATGTGTAGCTTTTCGGTATTCTGCCGTGAAGTATAATAGTATTGGGTAGTTGCATTGTGAAACAAAATGATTATTTAAATTTTCATTTTATACTTACATTTGTACTACACATACTTTACCCCTTCACCTGTTAAGGTTGTTGAAATGAACTCTTT
This sequence comes from Agrypnia vestita, assembly GCA_016648135.1. Taxonomy (NCBI): domain Eukaryota; kingdom Metazoa; phylum Arthropoda; class Insecta; order Trichoptera; family Phryganeidae; genus Agrypnia; species Agrypnia vestita. The sequence continues at coordinate 6,914 of JADDOH010004765.1, read as the reverse complement.
CATCCTCTCGATGCGTTAGTAGCGAAAAATTAACTCAACGTGTGTGTATTACAAATTTTAATTAAGTGAAAAATAAAAAGAACCAAAGGCAAGCAAAAGGCCATCTGTCGGTTAACTGTTCAAAAAGGAATTGAAAGAATTCAATACGAACCAAAATATAACCCAGAAGAGAAGATCTTGGTGCTTGTGCACAAGGAGAACAAACTCTGTGGCATACGACAAAGGAAATATATAAAACCAAAAGATATTCTTTTGTATAATCTGGTGTTTCGTAACAGACTGATAAATTAAATTAATAATTAAAATGATCAGATTCCCAATCAAGAATAATTAAATACACCTGCTTAACTGCAAGTCACATTATATTTTGAATTACTGTTGTATTTTTCAAAATTATTTAATATTCAAACGGTTAACAACTTTTCTTTTACTAACAATATTACATTGGTGGTGCTTTCGGGAAAAACATTGTTATGTTAAAACATGATTTTAATGCAGTATATATATATATATATATATATATATATATTTACATTTTTTTTTTCATTTTTTTTTATTCGGTCATCCAACAGGGAGACACAATCGCTTGGTAAGATATAATACAAAAAAATAGTTAAATGTCTCCCACAATTAAAGGATAATACTAATAGGACATAACCATAGATAAGACAATTTGACAATGACAGATAAAACAACTTTTCACAATACACACTTAACACAGTTTCATTTAACCGATTGTTCCAAATTTAACTTTAACATTGATTGACACAAAAGAGCTCGTAATGTATATATTATACATGATCAGTGAGGGGGGCGAGTTTCTAGTATCTGCCTCATCGTATAACGATACTCTTCAGATTTAGTGTTAAAAATATATATTGAATTTAATGGATAATTATAATCTGAGCATACGCGTGGAATGGGAGAAGATTTCCTATTATTGGTTTGATAGGTTGGAAGGGAAAAGAGGTACTTCTGTCTGGTAGGTCGGAATAGGACGTGTAAAGCTAGCAAGCTGGTGATTTCAGGAGAATCAATAAGGTTATGAATTATTTGGAAAAGAAAGGATTGATCAGACAATATTCGCCTGTTTTCTAGTTGTCTAGTCTAGTCTAGTAAATTGGACACATATATGAATTATATGCATACATATATGAACAACCTTAGATAAGTAAGTAACTACGAATTACTAAAAACGTACTAAACTTTTAGAATCAAATATGTTCTGCCTAATTAGATGACAATTACATCTTTAAATTTTTAAGTAGAAATACTGTCACTTATTTAATAATAAAAATACAATAGAATTGCGTGATTTAAGTTTTATTGGCTCAGGCAATCCAATTTGCAAATTCAAGTAGCAAATTTAGTTTATAGATTATTATTTTATTATATCATTTTGCGTTATAAAACACTTGGTGTGTTCATTCACTTTGAACCTTTAGATCGGAAGTACTAAACGTTGTTTTGTCACGATTATTTAGCATAACTGTCGTGCGATTTTGTTTTTAAATTTTCAATTAGGCTTATTGATGATAGGTGCCTCTTTTTATAAATAATATTTCAAATACGTATTTTATTATAAAAGTTTTTTTTTGCTTTGTTTCTCCAATTTTTGTACATGTTTTATCAAAAGCGCTTGTTTTATCAATTATTTTATCTTATTAAATTAATTATTAAATTTGATACGAATAAAATGCAATTGAAAATTACTTTAAAAATCTACTCTCAGGGTGGTTTAATTAAATAATGCATCATGTCCAAAAAATATTTTGAAATATCTTACCTTTCCAAAATCATATACAATTTTACAATTGGGAGACCTACAATATACATTGAAAACTTATTTGTTTGTAAAATTATACATATTCAAAAATGATAAATTTGTTTACTTTCACTATTTATGTATAACGAATAGAACGTTTTCGATGCTAACGCATCATCTTAATGTTACTAATACTAAACTTAAGACTAAAGGACGGCGTGAGGAGTGGGGTGGAGGTTAGAGTCCGGTGGGTATGTGGGCGTGGCCATTAGGCGCAGAAGAGGGGACGTAATTGATGGAGTTTAAATAATGGTAACATTTTTGTTACTATTAATGATAAGGTTTCTAAAATATATATTTGTTTGGCTATTCGAATTTTTCTATTATGTATTTAATTACTATATGCGGTCTAAAAAAAAGTTTATTTTGCATCTTAATCAATAAAAAATCATGCCCCATGTCCATACAGTTGCATAAGGCCCACTTAACTTGGTTTTGTTATTTATGAATTCTCAGATGTCGTTTTAGAAAAATGTATATATTTAAAATATATGTAACTTAATGACTTAATTTTCATATGAAACTTTTCCATTCAAGATTGTGATACAAAATGCGTGAAAAACTACGGGAAAGAGTGTCGCTGAATTTCTCTCGTATTGCTAGACGACCGCCCTATTAGTTTCGAACACCAATAACAAAAGATAACCTAAGGAATTAATTTAAATAAATAATTTCTTAATGATCTTCGTGTTTTTATTTATTAGTGATATATAACAATGATAGATAATTATGATTGTACAAAGATAGATCATTACAGATAAAAAAAAATCATGTCAACGTACAATTATTTATGCAACAAGTAGGTAGATAAACCTCACGTACCAATAGGTGAACATCTGTCTCAAGTCATACATAGATATTTATACTTTACGCCGTTAGAATATTTTTTAGTCTATGCTGTAGTTACCTTCACACATATATTCAAAAAATAATACACGCCAAAAGGTATTAAGTAATTAGCGTTCAATGATTAAAAATCATAGAGTATACTCGCACACCTACATTCAAATAATGGTTCATAGAATGGTTCTATAAACGATGTTTATAGAACATCATCAAGATGTTAGAATCTTATTAAATCTGTAAAATAATATTTTGAGTAAATATATTATTATAGATACGAAGCTACTTTTTATATGGGAAAGTAGGATGGTCTTTTTGGGTGTCGGTAGGGCTTACGACCTATACTTTCCCACATAAAAAGTAGTTTCGTCTCTATGAGACATTTATAATAGGTATATCTTGATTAAATCTGTAAATAGTTACACGAAAAATATTAATAGGTATACCATGAAATTGTAATTTAAATGAATTGTCGCAATATTCTAAGAATCTATGTGAGTTAGCCAAGGAAATATGCTGTGTGAGGGAGGAAGAAAGGTGATCCATGATAAGATGATGAAATAAGAAAAGTTGCGAACGAGATGTAGCGTGATGAAATTTCTTCGCAACAAATAATTGAAACGGGAATAGTTATAGGAAAGAATTTTAGCAAGCGAAGCACATGTATATTATATCGTCGCTGTATGTACAAAAAGTACATTCTGAGATGTACGAATCAATTTGTCAATTTTTCATATAAATAGTGGAGATATACCTTCTAAAAAAACATTGCCGTTCATCTGGAAAGCCTGCCTAGTATGTAATTATTTAAAATATTTTTTATAAATCTAGTCTTTGCAATTATTTTTTAAAACAGTTTTATTCGTTTATCTCAGAATGTACTAAAACGTCACATAGGATTAATTATACAGGGTGACCCGTACCTCGACGTCAAGCCGAAATCGGGTGAAAGACCAAGTCATAATAGTTATCAGAAAAATATTTAAAAAAATTAAAAAACATTCAGTTAAAACTGGGCAAAGGATTGATTTTGAATACTTGGTTTGATCAAAAAGTGACATTTTCCTCCAAGCTGGAGCAGTTGGCTTTGAATTTAGGACAAATGTTTACAGAAGCATTATTTAGGATTACATAATTATAATAAAAATGAAGAAAAATAAAGATTTGTAGCAACAGGAGTAATCGTCACAGGGGGTAGATTTTTTTGATTTTTTTTAAATGCTAATAATTTTTAAAACCCGTGATTTAGATTTTTAAAAATATTTTTTTTATAACTATTATGACTTGGCCTATCTTCCGATTTCGGCTTCACGTCGAGATAGGGGATATGTGAAAAAATAATTCAGACATGGTTGTGAGGAAGAACAAACTAGAATTAAAATCCATCGTTTGTTGAGCTTTGTCAATTTATTTTTTGTTTTTCCAAAGCAATTGGAACGTAAATTACACCTGGCAAAATCCATCGGTTTCCCATCATTCATCTTTCTCTAGCACATTTAATTATTAGGTACAAACCTATGGGTATGCACGAATACATGGTGCGACTAAGAATTTGAACATAATAGGACGATAGGACCCATTAAAAGGTTTATGCGTCCGTTTGTACATGTGTTTAACTCAACATTGATAAATGCACGTATTTAGTTTTGCCAACACCGTTGTTTTCCGAAATACAAAGTCAATGTAGCCGGTTATCGCCGATATGTTGGGACAATGTGGGTACCGGGTAGGTACCTACGCGTGCAGCGCTTTGCTGCGAAGTTGGGAAATAAATTGAGGCAATTCCCCGTCACTTTCCTACTAAGCACCGCATTCAATAAATAAATACAAGTGATTTATTGTCACCAATTTATGATTCGAACAATACGTAATGTATAAATAGTTTTACGCCAACAAAGCCGTACACGAGTTACAACAATATCCAATGCATTCGAACCGCGCGATGTGTGGAGCCGGTGGGGCCGCGCGCGCGAATGTGGCCCCTGCGACCGTCGCGCCTAGGCCGGGTTTGCCGTGCCTCCAGCCGTTATTTGAAACAATGCTCGTGACTAAATACCTTCATATTTTGTGTCCCTTTGACTCGCGCCATTTTATGTATTTAACATTCATATAGTTCTACAGCCAAGAGTCGCGAATAGGTGACTATTATACAATTCATTTGCAATTTCAATATATCATCTCAAACTGAAATGCTGTTTTCAAAAACCACTTTGAAGAAGAATATTGCTCATTTTTATTTTTAGTGAAAACTGAAAACACTTTATAAGAAGAAGATTCCAGAAGAAACTGCAATTTCGGAACATGGTTTTAAATAAAATAAGTTGAAAGCGTAAAAGTTCCGAGTTCCGTACTCTGGTGTTTAACAATTTTGTATTTTAACATTTTTTGACGCCCACAATCTATTATTTACCAAAAAAGACATTAAATTAATTAATTTGAAATATATCATCTTCATCATCATCATCATCATATTCATCCCCTTGTCCTAGTAGCCCATGAGCTGCTTCCATATTCCCCTGTCTTGCTGCTCTTGAAAGATGTATAGGAAAGAATATAATATATATCGAATTAATATTTGGTCTCCACCGGAATACGAACCCGTTACAGCGGTTTCGCCACAGTTACTGCTGTGAAATTTAGAGATTTGTAGGTCTTGCAATGAATCTTAAATAAAAACCTTAAATATAATAAATATCAGAATAAATCTACAATTTTTTTATAAAATATATTACAGTTATATACTACTGTATTAAAAAAATCGAACTTTTGGTCGGCAAAAATTTATTCATACACACGACTGGCGCTTTCTGAAGGCGGGAAAAAATTCACACATACACATGAATATCCCCTACACATCTCCACCAAAGGACACCTCTCGTGTTTCATTTGTTTGAGCGGAAAAAAATGGTTCCATATTATCTGAACAAACAATACAATATATTTATATGTACGTAATAAAAAATAAACTTTGTTATTATTTATTATTTACTCCCTTACAATTTAATTAGAACCCCTAACCAAATAAAATAAAATATAAGATCTAATTAAATAATGTTGGAAGATAAATAATTTATACGGCAGGTAAAGTTAGTGCACCGTCGTTATTATGAGTAGTAGTTGTGTTTTCAGTTGTCGGGCAATTCTCGCCCCTATGTCCCGCGCGGAGCGGTTCAAATACGACGCGCGGCTCGTCCTTCGCCGCGGGAAGGGGATTTTGATTTCGCCTCGGCTCCAACGGCGCGCGTGTTGCGTCTTTCGTCTCTCTTGCGCGGGGTCCGCAATTTGCTGTCCAAATGTTGTTCCCTAACTACTTGGTCAGAGCGTGCATGCCCCTAGAGTGCTTCACCCGCCGCACATCTGCGCGGGGGATATAAATTTATTTATTATATTAATAATGAAATGTATTGAGCTCGCCTGTATGTATTCAATTCGATATTAATAACATTCCCGACTCATTGGTGTTGAGGGACTTGAAGCGTATCGCGATATATGCGATGTTTATTCAATTAACTTTCTTTATGGATTATTTTATCGGTCAACTTCGGTCTCCTTGTGTTTGTGTGTAAGTCAAAGCTAACACTGGATTTATTCAATGGTATATACTTAATAACCAATATTTTTATACTTATGTTCTGAGAACACGATTACTGGATTTCGTTTGCAGAGGGATAATTATTAATTAAGATAAATTATCTCAGTCTCATAAGAGAAGAAGTGTAATATGGGAAACGTACATGGAAGTCTTTGTAGGGTGGCTCAACGCTTATGACCAGTATGAGCTGGCTTTATAATTCGGAATAATATCGTATATATATTAAAAAGTATATTGCTTTAAGGTACAGATACACATGCTTCTTTAGTGGCATGCTAATGAGCATGCCACTAATAAGCATGCCCTAACAACTGTACACACTTGCTCATTACTGGCATGCTTATTAGTGGCATGCTCATAAATAAGCATGCCCCAAGCTAACAATCAAACACACATGCTTATTAGTGGCATGCTCTTGTCATAGAATAGAGACGCTCTTGTTCAAAATGGAAACTTTGCAAACTGAAATAGAAAATTCAAGTGAACCAATAAATCAAAAAAGTTCCCGAGTTTCCATCCGCACATTTTTGATTTTAGTTTATATAATTTTTATTGTAAGATTTGAATCATTCATGCCTATTAATAAAGTTTCGTAAACATTATTTCTCACTATATTATTTTTATACAACGGTGACTGCCGAGTATTCCACAGAC